>JBBPBX010001779.1:36697-61748 GCA_038048925.1 Garcialebias charrua | reverse complement strand
TCATTTGAGTTGCTTCCTTCAGGGCGAAGGTACGGCCTTCCTTTATTCTCAAGAAACAGAACAAAATTTTCTTTCATACCACAAGCAATTAAATCATTAAATAATACTAAGGTATCATGAATTACTGAGCTGAAACATCTTTGCTGTAATGATGGATGATGATGTCATGTATGTATGTATAAGTATGTCCTTTATGTCAATGCCTGCTGACAAATGTTGCAAATTAATTTCCCTACGGGGACAAATAAATCTATATCTATCTATATAAATATACTTATTGATTTTGTGGGGTGTCTTCTGTGTTTGGGTTCTGTTTATTACATTAATGATTCAATGCAATAAAATAAATTTAAAAGGTAAGAGATTATAATATTTGGTTTATTACACAATGACTAATTACTGGATTTCCAGCCCCTGAGCTGCTGGTTTTCAGTAACTGTGGCCCCCTTAGCAGTTTAGTTGAATAGCCTTGTTTGTGTGTACCGGTAGTTTTTTTTGTTTTGTTTTGTTTCTTGTCAGAGGGCTGTGGGAGCCATCTTGCATTGGGTTGACTCCAAATTGTTAATCAGTTTGTCGATGTTCATCCAACTTTTGCAATTTTCAAAATAGTTTGTCCAGTGGTTCATAAAGCATCTTGATAACATGCACACACACATGCAGAGACACGGGTAAAAATAGTTTGGTCCACCTTCACCTTTCAGTGGCAGGAGATAAATGTAAACGTTGGCATCAAAGTGTGCAGCTCTCCTCTCAGTAGCCTCACGTCTTCTGTGGCCTCCGTCAGCCCTCTCCATCAGGTCAGCAGCGGTGTGAGTCTGCACACTGGGTGGATCAAGCTCGCTGCTCTCTCCACTTTCTGCTGACCTGAGGTGCTTTGTTGGCTGGACTTATTACTGAGAGTCTGCTACCTACCACATATGGGTTTGCAAAAGTGGGCCGTGTGACTGAAAGAAAATTGGAGCCATTTTTAAAAAGGCTGGGGGGTCAGTGGGTGTTCTGGGAGATAGTTTGTGGTTAATGCTCTTTGTGTGACTGCTAACCTCTTTATAGAACTAATATCTTTAACTTGTGCAGAAGGTGAGTTTTAGCTGATTTGAAGGAAGACTGCATGCCCCAAAGTTGTGCTGATGACAACCTGCATAACAAAACGATTAAAGGATCTCTTGAAATAACCAAAACAATGATGTTATTATAGTTTAAAATAATGTTTCTCAAATTCATGCAATTTTGGGAAAACTGCATCAGTTCTCTTGCCGATAGAAATGTCTCCTGTATTTCAGCTGAATAAATATTCGGAAATAAAATGTTTATGGAGAAGATTGCACAGTACATTTATACTGTATTGTTTTAATGCAATGTAAAAGCAACCGTTTGTTACACAGTGCATAAGAAAAGGAATAAGCTGCAAAATGCTCCTAGAAAGCAGAAACATTCAATGTTTATAGTTCCTGCTTGAATTTTCATTTTGACATAACTTAGCTTTTTATTACCAGATGCTATAAACATTACGGCTAAAGCACCAACATTTTGCCGGTTTGTGTTAAAATAATACCACACCATACCATACCATTTTATTTATAGAGCAGCGACAAGGCCAACCAAAGTGTTGTACAAACAAACAAACAACAGGCAACACACACAACGAAGCACAAAAAATGGACATAAAAACATTGTAGATAATAAATATAACAACCAAAACACAGATCAGCTGGTGTTGAAAGCAACAGAATAGTAGTGGGTTTTTAAACAGGATTTGAAAACCGAGAGGGAGGGGGCCTGTCTGACGAACAGAGGTAACTCGTTCCAAAGTCTTGGGCCTGCTACAGAGAACGCCATGTCACCTCTGTGCTTAAGACGAGTTCCTGGAACTGTGAGGAGCAACTGGTCCGCTGACCTCAGAGCACGTGGTGGGACATGCGGGTGTAGCAAATCAGAGAGATAGGCGGGGGCGAGACTGTTCAGCGATTTGTAGATACACAGGAGTATTTTGAACTGGATTCAAAGATGAACCAGTAGCCAGTGCAGGGAGGCCAAGACTGGTGTAATGTGCTCTCTTTTGCCTGTACTGGTTAAAAATCGGGCTGCTGCGTTCTGGACCAGTTGTAATTGTGCAATGGTGGTCTGACTGATACCAAACAGGAGTGAATTGCAGTAATCAAGCCTAGATGTAATAAATGCGTGAATTACTGTCTCCAGGTTATTTTTTGATAATATGGGCTTCAGCTTAGACAGCCGCCTCAGCTGGAAAAAACAGGATTTAACAATCCTATTTACATGACTGTTGAGTTTCATGGAAGGGTCCATTATCACTCCCAGATTTGTGACTTTTTGTTTTTCAGACAGGGCTAGAGCAGAAAGGTTGATGCAGTGGTTCGTGATTTTGTCATTGGGAGAGAACAACATGGCTCCAGACTTATTTTCATTGAAACTTAAGAAATTTAAAGCCATCCAGTCCCTGATGTCATCCAGGCAGTCGAGCAGAGGTTGAATAGAGCATGTACCATTGTGTCTTCGGGGGAAGTAAATTTGACAGTCATCGGCATAGAAGTGAAAGGTATGTTGTGTTTCCGGAAAATAGCACCAAGTGGCAGCAGGTATAAAGAGAATAGGAGAGGACCCAGGATGGACCCCTGCGGAATCCCCCATTTAAGTGCCGCTACTGCAGAACTAAAATCGTTGATGGAAACACAAAAGGACCTGTCAGTGAGGTAGGATCTGAACCAATTGAGGGCTGACCCTGTGATGCCCACCCACTGTTCCAACCTAGCAATGAGGATCTCATGGTCAATGGTGTCGAAAGCAGATGTAAGGTCCAATAGGACAAGCAGCACAGAGAGAAGTGCACAAGTTGCTCCACTTTTTGTTTAGCTCACATGTTGAAAGGAGTGGGAAGAAACAAGTACACTAGGGGGCCGCAATGGTGTAGAGGCAGGGCAGCTGGCTCAGGACCGGAAGGTCCGGGGTTCGATCCCCGGTCACTGCATACCTCGTTGTGTCCCTGGGCAAGACACTTAACCCCGAGTTGCTCCCGGTAGGACTGGAAAGCGCCTTGCATGGCAGTCTACCGCTACCGGTGTATGAATGTGTGTATGAATGGGTGGATGGTTGGTACTGTGAAGCGCTTTGGGGGCCCCTCATAGGGGTCTGGAAAGCGCTATATAAGTAAGCTCCATTTGCCATTTACCATTTTACTTATTAATATGTTATTGCTTTTTTCTGACAATTTTTCTTGTATAATAATGTAAATATTCTAAGGAATACGTCATAAGCTTCATTGTCTTTTTTCTGACATATTTCATCCCAGTTTTGTTTCATTAGGTCCTGATTAAAGGTTCAGTCTGCAGTTTCTGTAGAACTGCAGCACTTAGAAAAAATTTCAACAAGCAAAGCATTCTGATCCCTCCCCCTCAGAGCCATATCTGGCTCTGCCCCCTTGTGGTCTGTTGAATTTTGAATTCAAGCTCTGTTTTTATTGGCTGATTCAAATTCAAGCTCGGTTTTTATTGGCTGGTTACAAACTTTGTTTTTATTGGCTGGAAAATGGTGGGTCACTTTTTCTTTTTAGAAATGCTTATTTACCACCTGGAGAAGCAAGGGGACAATATTTTTTTTTAGTTTTTTTCAGAGATTACCTCTCTAACATCAATCTAGTGACAGAGTGAAGAAATCTGTTAAAAATATATTGTTAGAAAAGTTACATATAGCAGCTTTAAATGCAGTCAATAATTATTCAGCTCCTTTACACATCTATTCTTTTTGGATCCAGTTTGATACTTTTATATTTTTATTACAGACTATAAAAACAGGAAGATTGTCAGTGCTATCATTTATCAGAACCCCAATTGCTGGATTACTTTCCATGTTATTTTTAATTATACCTGTATTGTCCATCATTGTGTGATTCTGGTAGGCCTGACTATTTTAGGGAACACGTTCATAAAACATATTGTATTTACGATTTTGTCTGTCATGTTATGCCCATTTGGATTTAGTGTCAATACTGACGTCTTGACAATTAAAAGTTTTTCATTGCTCATTCCTGAATAAGTTTCCTGCATCCAATCTTTATGGCCTCAACACTACAGGGGCGGCTGTGGCTGAGTGGTTAGAGCAGTTGTTTTCCAATGTGATGGTTCGATTCCACCAGCAGTCCCATACCAAAGTGTCCCTGGGCAAGACACTGAACCCCTCATTGCCTCTGATGTGTGTCCCATCAGTGTATGAATGTTATAAAGCACTGATTATTATTTGTATATAGTAGAGTGGGGCAGCATGGTGGTGCAAGTGGTAGAGCTGCTGCCTCTCAGTGAGCAGGTCCCTGGTTCAAATCCCGGTCCAGGGGCCTTTCTGGGTGGAGCTTGTGTGTTCTCTCTGTGCATGCATGGGTTGTCTCCGGGTACTCCGGTTTCCTCCCCCAGACCAAAAACATGTATGTTATGCTGATTGGTAACTCTAAATTGTCCCTAGGTGTGAGTGAGAGAGTGAATGGTTGTTTGTCTGTGTGTGGCCCTGTGATGGACTTGTGACCCGTCCAGGGTGTACCCTGCCCCTCGCACAGTGATTGATGGACATGGGCACCAGCGACCCCCATGACCCAAAATGGAAGAAGTGGGTAAAAGATAATGGATGGATAGTACAGTAGAGTGTTGTATGAATGGGTAAATGAGGGCACACATCGTAGTGTACAGCACTTTGTCTCTCTTGATAAGGTAGAAAGGCAATACATAAGTACAGTCCTGGAGCTCTATGTATACAACTAATGATTTAGTTTTTAGTTTTCATTATAATTTTCAACTGTTATGCATTCCAAAGCATTGTCAGTGATGTATGACAAATAAAGAAACTTGGACTTTGACTTGGATCATCTCGCATCTTATATTACAAATGTTTGTTCAAATACAAGTTCATTCCACCTTCATCTTTATTTTGTCAGTTAACTGAGCTCATAGCTCTCCAGTTCAAAATCTATTCCTTTATCTGTATTAATCCAAGTTTCAGATATAGCAACAATACTAAATGGTTGTAATTATGACCTGAATTTATGTGTGCTGACTTAAGGCTATGGTGCAAAAACAAACCTACAGGATGTAACCAGTTAAACTCTTTCAGTCCATGTGTTTTGATGGATTTTCATGCCACAGTTTACAAAAATATTGCATTTTAGATATACAGTACCAAAGTTAATCTGCAGGATTATCTAAAGTTTCCTAATATACTGGTTAAGTATTTACAATAAATATCAAAGTTCATGCGCAATAATCCAGATATGAAATCCAACAAATTTAAATCATGTCCTCTGGATAGTTTCTTTTATTTTGTTGAAACGTTTTGTCCTTCATCCATAGGACTTTATCAGTCTTAGGAAATGACCAGGTCCAGATGACCTGACTTAGTTGTATTTACAATCAATCATGACTGATGAACTTTTTGGAAGGTGAATTTCCTTTGGACAACGTGATGAATTCTTTGTTCCCTCTTTGTTAATCCAGTTTCAAGGACTTAATCTGAAAGTTAGGATGGTCCATAGAGTTTTTTTTTCTGCAGTGTCAACTGAGTCTTGTTAAATAAATTATTAAAACAGGACCAAAATAGTAAATTATTTGCATGAGTTATGTATAAATTATGCTTGTACAGTATATGTTTTTCCAAGTTGTGTTATAAAGTTGAAATGTATTTATCTTCTGCTACCACAGTTGCACCCTTCAAATAGTTAATTTAATCAGTGGTAGGATTTTTGGGATATCATAGGTGAATTGTAAATTTTAATATCTGCACAGGTGAGTTGATTAATTATTTGTAATTGTAGAAAATGATAAACACATTCCTCAGACTTTGTCATGACATGTTAAGCAACATGTTTTTAAAGTATTGCTAAATACAAAGGTGAACTCCATATGTTACAATAAACACAGAAAGCTGAACCATTAAAATGCATCTAGTTTATTGCAAGGTTGGAAGGTAAATTTAGGGAAACGTGAATTTTTGTGAATTTGTAATTTGTGTTTGGTAACTTGGAAAGACATGGTATGCTCCTACCTCATGTTGTATGAACTAATGTGTCTACAAGCCTTATTTGTTTAGTCTTTTGCAGCGTGTGTCTGAGAGCTGCTCTCCATCCTGTAAGTTGACATTCCATGATGGGTTTATGAGAAGATTACTGCTCTGCTGTTGACATCCATCAGCAGGCAGAGGCTTTGGGTGGGAGACAGCAGTTGTGCGTGGATTTGCGTGTGTATGTCTGTGTGTGTCATATGAAACCCACTGGCAGGTCAGGCTAAGCAGGCTCCTCTCATGATAAGCTTTTATGCCTCAGAGACTCAAGCACATAATGCTATAGACTGAATTATTTGGTTCTTCTGTCATGAGTGACCTTCTCATGCATGTGCTCGTGGGACGCTATAGACTGACTGTTCTTTGCTCCCGGTGTTTTCATAATCATGCACCACCTGGTGGTGGTTGGGTTAAATGCAGAGACGAATTTCGTCTGTGTATGGGAAACATACACAGATGACAGACAAAGACATTATTATTATTATTATTAGAATCCATCTACCTGTTTTACATTTATAGTCCACTTGATGGCGCAGTAGAGCAAATGAAGCACCATTGCGCATCAGATCATGAGTAGAGCTGTTTAATGGAAAGCTTCAGTGCTTCATGAAGCTTCATCTCACATCACTACCTGTGAGTAACCAATGGCAATTCCATATTTCCACAGTCTGGGACCAAATGTCATCTGTCACGATGACAAAACATGCCCCACAGAGTGGAATTTATAAAACCTAAAAAAATTGGGGGTGGAGAGGAAGGAAAGACTTGCCTGCTGTCTTGACCTCAACCCAACTGAATACCTATGGGATTAGCTTGGGCATGTGGTTTGTTTCAGAGTCACCAATGCAGCCACATTGGCTGACTTAGGATACATACTGGTTGAAGAATTGAATGCCATTCCACAGCAGTGTGTGACCAAACTGGTGGGCAGCATTTAAATGAGGTGCCAGGCTGTTGTGGCTGTGTATGGTTCTTCCGTAAGATACCGTAACAACAAATTTAACTTTTGAACTTCTACTCAGAATAATGTCATTGCTTTCTCTGCTCAACATATCTACAACAGCTCTGCTTAAAGTATTTGTCTAACCCTGAACTGTACAAGTGGGTAAAGAAAATGATTGGATAGGATGATTCAAGCTAAAGCTGTGTTTCAGCTGGACTTCCTGCTATATAGTAATAAATGTTGTTAATCCATTCATCCATCTATTATCTTCCACTTGTTCCGAAGTCAGGTCGTGCGGGTAGCAACTTGCGCAGGGAGGCCCAGACATCTCTTTCCACAGCCACCTCTTCCAGTTCTGCTGAGAGGATCCCAAGGCGTTCCTAGGCCAACCAAGAGACGTGGTCTCCCCAGCATGTCCTGGGTCATCTTTGGGGTCTCTTCCCAGTCGGACAGGCCCAAAACACGTCCCTAGGGAGGTGCCCAGGGGTCATCTTTATCAGATGCCCAAACCACCTCAACTGGCTCCTCTCAATGTGGTGGAGCAGCAGTTCTACTCCCAGATAACTGAACTTCTTACCATATCTCTAAGGGAGAGTCCAGCTACCCTGCGGAGGAATCTGATTTCAACCGCCTGTATCCAAAATCTCGTTCTTTTGGTCACTACCCAGAGTTCGTGACAATAGGTGAGGGTAGGAAAGTAAACTGACCAGTAAACAGAAAGCTATGCCTCACAGCTCAGCTCTCTCTTCACCACAACAGACCGGCACATAGTCTGCAATAATGCAGACTGCACGAATCTGTCTGTCAAACTCACGCTCCATTCTTCCCACACTTGTGAACAAAACTCCAAGATACAGTACTTGAACTCCTCCATTTAAGGCAGAACCTCACCCTCAACTTGAAGAAAGCAATCCACCCTTTTCCCAATTGAGGACCATGACCTCAGATTTGGAGGTGCTGGTTCTCATCTCAGCCGCTTTAGACTCAGCTGCAAACCACTCTAGTGAGAGCTGAAGATCATGGCATGATGATGTCAGCAAGACCACATCATCTGCAAATAGCAGAGATGGAATCCTGAGACCACCGAACCAGAATCACTCTGCCCCCTGGCTGCATTGAGAAACTGTCTATAAAAGTTATAAACAGAAGCAGTGATAACGGGCAGCCCTGGCGGAGACCAACTCCAACCCTGAAGAGGTCCGACTTACTACCGGCAATGCGAACCAAACTCTTGCACACTTTGTATAGGGACCGAACGGCCCATAGCAACCAGCCCCCAATCACATACTCATGGAGCACCCCCCACAGTGTATCTCGAGGAACATGATCAAAAGCCTTCTCCAAGTCCACAAAACACATGTAGACTGGATGAGCAAACTCCCATGACACCTTGAGGACCCTAGTGAGGCTAAAGAGCTGATTCAATGTTCCACGGCCTGAAGAGCTCATCCAGTGTTAATTAAAGACAAAAACTTGTACTGTATTGTACTTAATATTGCACATTACAGTATACATTTTTTTTCCTTTTTTCCATTAAACCTAAATATGATAAATGGTGCAGAGGTTAGAGAAGGTTTCCGGTTCGAATCCCCCTGACCATAACATCATCATTTGTATTATAAAAGATTTCTATCTGCATGAACCTTTCAAAAAATGTGGCAATGGGCTGCACAAAATCCCTCACGAAGCTGCAAATGGCCCACGGGCTATACTTTTGACACCCTTGGAACATTTACAAAATTGCTTTTAAGACCTATGGTGGAGGGGGCAAACATCAAACTGGTTTCTGATTGGACAGTTCAGACTGTAATCAATTTGCCAAAGACTTTGGTTTGTATTCATAAACAGATGTTTGCAGAAACATTTTTTTTATATCTGTGTTTTAGTGTACTACTTACTAATTTTTACCAATACATTTTTTCAACACATTCACATTTTTGGCAGCAGTTGATAGAGCTGTTGCCTCTCAGTGAGAAGGTCACCAGTTCAAATCCTGGCTGGGTGGAGTTCCCTTATCAGTCAGTTTACTGCGGTGCAACAAATGACTATGGGAATTGTGCCACTGCACAGTTCACCTGAAGCAACACAATCACACCTTTTAAGGCAAGCAAGCTTCAGCGTTAGCAAGGAGGCTCCGCCCTCGCATAAAAGACGATCATGCGCCACGTACGTCCTCTTTGTGCACTTCACCTTGCTTCACACCTGAACTTCGCAGGACCTGCCTCGCGTGACTGAACTACTCGTCTGGAGTTGAGCTTGCTCCCTGCCCAGAGCGTCACAGAGGACTTCCCTGAGAGCTCTCTGTTTAACGGACGCTAACCTAGTGTCATCAAATTATTTTCTTTTCAAGTTGTTTTTCCGCTGTTTCGCCGCCCAGTTAGCGGGACGCTAACTGCGCCACACGCCTGCCTGCTAGCTAACGGAGCTTACAGGCTAGCACCACGAACAACGCAGCGAGAGGATTTCTTAACCAAGTTTAGCGGGTGCTAACTGGTTTTTACTCTACGTCTCTTCTTGGCCATGGCTCCTGAGAGAGGCAAGAGAAAGTCGAAAAACTCCAACAAGGCCAGCAGACTAGCGAGCCCTGGCTCCCGACCCTACCCCAGCGAATGTGGCTATTTTATCTCGGCGGCGGACACCCACAAGGCCTGTCCGATTTGCCTGGGAATGGTCCACGCTAAGACGGCCTTGGACTCCCGAGAATCTTGCTCTCACTGCAGCCAGCTGTGTGAGGTAGTGCGAAGAAGGCGCATGGACTTTGTAGCCAAGGCCATGGGCAGCTCCACCACGGCTCGAGAACCGTTCCTCTCAGAGACCCTCATGCCTACAGCGGATCTGGAGGCAGACGAGATGGAGGACAGTGGTGCTGTGGACTAGGGCGACAAGATGGACATTGCAGCCTCCGTGGGGGACACTACGGCAGATTTCGACACGAGGGACTTGTTAAGGGCTGACGAACTGTCGCTTACAGCCTCTGGCGAACTGTCAGACAACGAGGCAGACATCGAGGAGGAAAGACTTCTCCCAGATCCCTGCGGGAGGTCAACCAGAGGCAGACGGGTCCACCCCGCTCTGTTTGAGCTGTGTCGCAGAGCTGCGGAGGCTTTGAACATAACTTGGCCTGAACCCCCACCTCGACAACAGGTAATGAGGCTGGCGGGGAACTACTTTTTTGCCAAACAACAGTCAGCCACGAGGCATAGGATGCCCATCTTCCCTGACTTCCACATAGAGCTAACACGCTCCTGGGCTGAACCCAGGGCCCCCCTGACACTGCCTCTCTCCCAGTTTCTGGGCGTCGAGGGCATGGAGGCGGCTAACATGGCTCATATTCCCCAGAAGGATGAGACTTTGGCGGCGTATTTGGCCCCCAGAACGTCAAGCTCCAAGCCCACACTGACCAGCAAAGCCTGCCATGTTTCAGCTCTCCAGCTCGAGAAGAGCTACCACGCTCAGGCCCTCAAGGCCCGTGCCATGAATGCAGCAGTGATGCTATTGGCCTACCAGGCAGAGAAACTACAAGAGTTCCAACAGACCACCAACAAGAAAAAGGCGTCCGAGGTCCTAGACGAAGCCTGCAGGGCGACAGACTTCATCCTTCGCCTCACCGGTACAGCAGCCATCGCCCAAGGGAAATGTATGGCTGAGACCATCATTGCTCAACGTCATTTGTGGTTGACACTCACTGACCTCCCAGAGGGCCAGCGCTCCTCGTTCCTCCACCACCCCAACGAGCCCTATGGACTGTTCGGAGGGGCCCTGGAGAGGATCCAGAGCAGACTGGATCAGAGGAGGAAGCAGGAGGAGGTCCTGCGTGAAGGTATGCCCAGAAAACATTTTGTGCAACCCAGAGACTCGAGTGGACAGAGAGGCCCACAGCAGCGCCATCGTTCCCTCACTCGACGCCCGGCGCATAAGAGACTGACGCTCGACGGGGAGCATCGGTCGAAACTCACCTCAGAGCAGCATGGGTACCCTTCTCAGGCGGGCCAAGCCTAGCCAAAGCACAGGTTCGTTCCACGTCAAGCGGGCCAACCCAGAACTTCCTCCGCGGGCCGTGACAGAAAGCAGAAGTCGGCCTGAGCCAGAGCTGCTTCTCCACCTTTTCAGGGGTCTCCACCCAGAGGGAAAAAGGTGAGACAAACTTTTATCGCCAGTAAATGTGCTAAAGAAACCACGACTAACTGGCCCAGAACGTTTAAACACACAAAATCACTCAAATGTTTGTGTAATAAAGAGAAATTGTTGTTTGCACACGACAATAAAGTCTCAAAATGTCCATGTTCTGTGTCCCGACTCACCATTAAAGGGAAAACCCCTCCATTTTTTTATGCAAAATGTGTCAATAAAGAGCGAGGGGAGCCGGGGTACAGTGCCGGCCAACCGCCCTCTCATAAGTCGCTATCAGTCAGGGGGGCCCAATGAGCCCGCGCAGGAGGCAGAGGTCTGTCTGTCACAGGCAGACTCTCTACCTCCCGCGGAGGGCCGGAGGTGCCCTCAGTCGAACAGGTTGGGAGGGGCCACTCGCTCACCCCCACCTCACCTGAAACATATAAATCCCACGGTGAGCATGCCCTCCAGACTCATTGCACAAGCAGAAGCCTGGGTGGCGTGCAACCCGTGTCACTGGGTCATGACGCGTCAGCATCACCCCAGAGACCCCGCCCTCTGGGTACTTAAGATGCGGACGCCCATCCTACTTTCTCCAAAATGCACTTCACCGAGCTTCAGCATTGAAAGTGCCAACTGTGTTGCACCTCGTTCCCTTCCTTCAGGGAACATGAGTTATGGTGCATAACTTTCAGTTCCCTTATCAGTCAGTCACTCGGTGTAACACTACTGCTATGGGAACGTAATTCATTCACGCCCTTGAAATGCTCAGTAAAATGCATGCTTGTGTGAACATCTGCCTTTATACGTTAGGCATCACTTGGCTGCTCTCTACTGTGTGTTAGAGAGGACAGCCTGAGTGACGTCACGCGCAGTAATGTCCAAACTGTAATGTTTTGCAAACGTGTTCGTTGAGCTCTAGTTCGCAGCCAAACAGATGTCTGCAACTGGTACACCCTTGAACAGTGACCACGAGGTGGCCAAGCCTAGAGTAGAATGGGCACGTACCCCAGAGGGCACCTGTTGACCTTTGCTACTGTACGCCCTCTTAATGGCCTCAGTCACCCAGTGTGAGAGATGTTGCTTTGACAGGGCCCTGCCAGTAGCTGGGGTTGCAAAACACACAAACAGTTGGTTTGTTTTCCTCCAATCAGCTGTTTTCTTAATGTAAGCACTTAAGGCCCTAACTGGGCAGAGTGCCCTCAGTTTTTTCTGTTCCTGAGTGAGGACAGGAGCAGGAGGAAATGAAGAGAGTTCAAAGTCCAGACTTCTGGGATTCAGAATCAGGACCTTTGGGACATATGCAGGGTTAGGCCTTAGGGTGACCTTTGACCCGTCAGGGGCAAACCTGGTACAAATTGGGTGCACAGACTAAGCATGGAGGGCACCCACACGCTTCGCCGAGCAAAGAGCCAGGAGCAAAGCGGTCTTATAAGATAGCAAATCTATCTTAATATCGCTTAATGGTTCAAATGGGGGCTCACAGAGAGTACTCAGGACTAATTGGAGATCCCACTCAGGGGTCAATGTCCTGCTGGGGGGTCTCTTCCTCAGTACACCCTTCATGAACCTTATCATGAGAAGGTGTGCACCGGGCGTCTTGCCTCCCCAGCCCGCATGGCATGCTGAGATGGCTGACAGAAACACCTTAATTGTAGAAAAGGAACTACCTTTCTCCAGCAAGTCCTGTAGAAAGGTAAGAAGCTGGACCAGATCACAGGAACAAGAAATAATATTCCTTTCCATGCACCAAGCTTCAAAAACACGCCATTTACGAGCATAGAGAGTCTGTGTTGACATAGCTCTTGCCCCTTGTATGGTATTTACCACATTGTTGGGGAGGCCTGAGGCCATCAGTTTGTTCCTTTCAGCAGCCAAGCTGTAGGTTGCCACAGTCCTGGGCGTAAGCGGAGAGGCTGTACTTGTTGGTGATGCAACAGGTCCCTGGTGATGCAGCAGGTCCCTGAAGAGGAGCAGATGCCCATGTTCCTGGAGTAGGCCCACCTCCAAGGGCCCTGGGCCCTGTGACCCCTTGGAGGCCAATTATATTAGGGAGGGGAACTTCCTGTAAATGTGTTCCCACACCACCCGGACCGGGAGTGCTAGGGGACAGGAGCAACGCACTGTCCCTGTTGGATGAACGTAGGGTAGAATGTTTGTTTTTTCTCCTTTTAGGGAGAGACACGGCAAGGAGGGAGTGCAGGTTTTGTATGCGAACAGACCTCCTGATTCCAGTCTGTTACATGGCCGGGTCTGGTTCACAAGCCTCCGGCCCCACCATTACTCTGGAGCTTGGTAAAGCTCCGGGGAGCTGTGTCTCACCTGGTGAGGGGATGCCATTTAAAAGCAGAGCTGATTCAGTGCAACGAGCACTGTCACACGTTGCAGGATCACTGCTTGTGCACGGTCTGCTGTCCGTGCAAGATGAAAAGTTAGTTTCAGCGTAAGGATGTAAAACTGCACAAAACACCTTTTTCTGCTGAGCACCTATAAGCCTGGCTGATGACATTAAGTCCAGACCTCCTCGAGCATGGGGAAGAGGAATCTGATCCAGCTCTGGTACATTTCCTGCTTTGTAACGTTTGTTTACAAACCCTGCAGCGTCATCACCATCTCCTTTGTCAACGTGTGAGTCTGGCCCGGCCTATGGGCCTCTGTTGTGGCCCCCCGTCACTCATTGCTGAAATCCATTGAAAAGCGCCTGGTGGCCAAAACGGCACGTTGCCATGGTTACTGGGTTCTGTCTGCGCGCCATCCGGGCGTGCGGACATGTTGCAGGCTTGTTGAATTTGTGTATAGTCGACCCTGTGGGTTCCAACAGGGTGGGGGTTGGAAGATGTGACACCCCTCACCTGGCCCCGTGAGAGCCGGTGTACCTGTTTGCAGATGCATCTGGGCCTGTCTATTGCAGACAGCCCTGAGGCCACCTGCTGGGGTTTATTGTCTGAGCTCGTACCCCATGAGCCGTGAGGGAAGGGGGTAACAGCCCCTACCCTTTATAGCAATCATATCAGAGGGGAGCCGTGTTGTTGATGTTGCTATGTTGTTGTTGTTTTTTGAGTCAAGAAACAGGGTGAAGCTGTTCTTTGAGTTTTTATTTGTGTTTTTGTGCAACAACACTTCTGACTTTATGTCACTCACAGCAAAAAAACATGTTTTGTGCATACATCAAAGTCACCAGCTTTTTGTACCTTTTTACAAATAAAGTCTGGACATGTAAGGTTCAGCTCCCGTACCACGTGGGCGGGCGAGCCTGTAAAGCTAAGCCGAGGGCCCGTTTCATCAGACACGCTTCTGTCTTGTGTCCCGTTTTGCCGAGGAGGTCCTCTGTTGGACCGCCTGGCGGGGAATGAACCTGTTCCTACTCCAGGAATGACTGGCTTGTGGCAGACCCGGTGGGGGTCTTTGCCGGTGCTCCCCCTCGTACGCCGGTCTCTTTTGGGGCGGATTACGTGTGGTTGAGTGGTGTTGTCTCCCTGGGGGGTGGGGGGCAAAAGCTCTCCTGGGCATGCTTTCCCGGAGGGCCTCAGCCTGTTTGGGCCTCTGTTCTAGCCTGGTCTGAATCCGGTCCAGAGCCTTTCCAAACAGTCCCGTCGGTTCTATCGAGTGGTGCAGAAAATGAATCCGTTGTCCCTCCGGGAGGTCTTTTAGGGTCATCCACAGATGACGTTGGGCGATGACCACCTCGGCCATGCATCTGCCTTGTGCAATGGCTGTTGTCTCCATCATGCGGAACACAAAGTCTGTTCCCCTGCGGGCTTCCTCCAGCACTTCGGTGGCAGCCTGATTGTCCGTCGTCAACTGGAGCTCCTGTAGTTTTTCAGCCAGGTACGCCTGCATCATCGCGGACACGTTCATCGCGCACGCCGCAAGGCCCTGAGCCCTGTAGCATTTCTCAAGCTGAGTAGCTGAGGCTCGACAAGCTTTATTGGACAGAGTCGGTTTTGTTCCAGACGACCTGGGGACCAAATGAGATGCAAACGTGTCCTCCATTTGTGGCACGTTGGCTATTCCTGCTGCTTCCATTCCAACCGCATCCAGGAACTGCGAGAGCGGGAGCAGCATAGGAGCCCTGGGCTCTGGCCAGGTGCGAGTCAGCTCTGTGAGGAAATCCGGGAAGATGGACATCCTATGCCTCATTGTAGATTGCTGCTTTGCGTAAAAATAATTCCCTACCAACCTCGTGACTTGTTGACGGGGTGGAGGTTCAGGCCACGGGATCTGTAGCGCGTCCGCCGCTCTGCGGTACAAGTCGAACAGAGTGGGGATCGAAGTGTCAGTCTCCGGGAGCACAGGCGCCGGGATGTGAGAGAGGTCTCCCCTCCTCCCCGTCGTACTCGTTGTCAGCTTCGTCACCAGAAAATTCACCTGAGGCTGTTAGCGAGATCTCATCCGCGTTCATCATGCCTCGAGTGTCAAAGTCGGCTGTCGAGTCCCCGATGGGAGCCGCCACATCTGGGCTGTCGCCTCATTCGACTCGAGTACTGTCCTCCAAAACCATGCTCTCGAGCTCCGGCGTGGGAGTGAGAGTCTCAGTGAGGTCTGGGTCTGTTGGCGCCGCAGCTACGCTCATGGCTTTGGCCACGAAGTCCATCCGGTGCCTCCTCACCGCCTCCAGCATCTGGCTGCAGTGTGGGCAGGAGTCGGGCGTGTCCAGCGCCATTTTCGTGTGCAGCATCCCCAGGCAGACAGGACAGGCCTCGTGGGTGTCTGTCGCCGAGAGGGATAAACCGTAGCCGCTGGGACAGGCGGTCGAGGTTGGGCTCGCCGTCCTGCTAGCCTTTTTCGGAAATCTTGGCTTTCGCTTTCCTTTCTCTGGAGCCATGTCCAAGAGAAAACAAGCAAGTCCTTCCAAAATTCTTTTTTGAGACGTCTCCTCCATCGCGTCACTTTCGCTGGCTAGCCTGCTACGACTTAGCAGGGTAGCGATGTGACGCAGTTAGCGCCGTCGAGCGAAGAAGTCTGCGGAGAGAAGAGAAGAAAACTTCGGGGTTAAGGAAAAATGTGCCAGACTAGCTTTCGCCAGCCTAGCAGTATGCAGGAAAATTCTCTGTACGTTCAGCGTAGGGAGCGAGCTCACCTCTGGTCGAGCGATGAACAACAGAGAAGTCCCACGAAGAGAAGAGAAGTTCAGGTTTGAGCAAGGTGAAGGGCAAAAAGCGAAAGTAGGATGGGCGTTCGCATCTTAAGTACCCAGAGGGCGGGGTCTCTGGGGTGATGCTGATGCCCCTTGCCATTAAGGTGTGATTGTATTCCTTCAGGTAATCGCGCGGGGGTGCAATTTCCCATAGCAATAGTGTTGCACCAAGTGACTGACTGATAAGAGAACGGCTCAGAGTGCATGGAGGCCCTGAGGTTGTGGAGGAACCCCACAGTGTTGAGCAGAGGCGTCCCATTGGGCAGAGTATTGTCTCGGGTCCTCGTGACGACAGATGCATCAATGATGGGGTGGGGGGGGGCTTTGCAGAGGCCAGCACGTCCAAGGTGTCTGGACCCTGCAGGAGGCCCGGCTCCACATAAATTACTTGGAGCTCTCAGTAGTGTTCCTCTCACTTAAACACTTACAGTATACAGTAAAGGCCTGATCAAACACCAACATGTCCTGATAAGATCAGACAACAGGTGTACAGTGGCTTACATCAACAGGGAGGGGGTACTCGGTCCCTATCCCTCCTGGTGCTAACCTAAAAACTGCTCACGTGGTGCAGCTCACGGGTCCTGTCACTGAGAGCAACTCACGTGCCAGGGGAGCTAAACTATGGTGCGGACGCCCTCTCAAGAGAAGCCCCCCTCCCCTCAGAATGGCGCCTGCACCCACGTATCGTGAACCAGATCTGGGCACGGTACGGGAGGGTAGACGTAGATCTTTACGCTTGCAGCAGCAATGCCCATTGTGCCCTGTTTCATTCCATACTGGACATGAACGCACCGTTGGGAATGGATGCGCTGGCATACGAGTGGCCGGCGGAGAGACGTTATTATGCGTTTCACCCCGTCCCTTTGATCCAAGCAATGCTGGAGCGTGTACGCAGAGGGGCCCTCTCTCTGATACTAGTAGCGTCCAAATGGCCAAAGAAAGCCTGGTTTGCAGAAGTGATTTCACTCCTGGCAGGAACACCATGGCAGCTGCCCCCCCACCCCACAGGGACCTGCTGACCCAGGCCCACGGGTAGATTTTGCATCCACGCCCAGACCTATGGCAGCTATGGGTCTGGCTGCTAAGAGGGACCAGCTAATGGCATGCCCAGTAATGTGATCAATACAATACAGGGGGCACGGGCAGGGTCTACTCAGACTCTCTACATACGCAAGTGGTGTATTTTTTAGATCTGGTGTCTAGAAAGGAATATCACTCCATACAGGAAGCCCTCGAGTTACGTCAGGGATTGGGACCTACGGGTGTGACTTAGGTCGATGTTGTCGTACCTCACGGACCAAAAACACCTGCCTGTCGTAGGTCCGCGTTTCTGACATAGGTCGCGGCTATACCGCTAATGGAGCGTTGCACACATATTTAATGGCATGAGACTGAACAAGCAGACATACTAGGTCATAAACATGCACAGAACTGTACAGTAAATGAATACTGTACAATAAATAAAAAATATAATGTCTTACTTTGAGCTGGTCAAAGCCTGCCTTAGTCTTTTAGCATCAGCTCGCACCCGTTCGAGCTCCCCCAGCTTCCTTACGCTCCACACGCACACACGTGGTCAAAACTGTTTAAAAGAAGGACTGTTAGCTTCTTAAAGCTTCAGTATGTAGCTTTTTTTATGAACATATTTCTTCACTCTGTCACTACCTCCTGACAGACTGATGTTAGCCAGGTAATCTCTGAAAAAAAATTAAAAAAAATATTGTCCCCTTGCTTCTCCAGGTGGTAAATAAGCATTTCTAAAAAGAAAAGGTGACCCGCCATTTTCCAGCCAATAAAAACAGAGTTTGTAACCAGCCAATAAAAACAGAGCTTGAATTTGAATCAGCCAATAAAAACAGAGCTTGAATTTGAAATTCAACAGACCACAAGGGGGCAGAGCCACATATGGCTCTGAGGGGGAGGGATCAGAATGCTTTGCCTGTTGAAAATATTTCTAAGTGCTGCAGTTCTACAGAAACTGCATACTGAACCTTTAACTTCATACATTTGGAGCCAGAAAAAAAAAAAACTTACTGAAAGCCGTTTCTCCGCGATAATCCTCCATCCAAAACAAGCTCGGCGTTAGCTACGGTTAGGCCCCGCCATTAGCAGCAATGGTTAGCATGTCAGTTCATTCAAAAAGGCTGTCGGCTTTGTATCTCCGCGTTAGCTCGGTGTCCCCCGACTGCCAGGCGGACATTTGCGGCGAGCTCCCGGCCGCAGATGGCCCCTTCGCGGCATGTTGGCTCGGTGTCTTCGCCTGTGTTAGCTGCTCTGTTAGCTACTGTCGTTAGAATGTCGGGCGGCGTTGTGGGAGCGATCGCGGGGCGATCGCCGGCTGCTTCTCCGGGCCTGAGACGTCCACAGAGTTAAATGGTAAATGGTAAATGGAGCTTATTTATATAGCACCTTCCAGCCCCCTCTGAGGAGCCCCAAAGCGCTTTACAATACAAGCCATCTACCCATTCATACACACATTCATACACCGTTAGTGGAAGCCTGCCTTGTAGGGCGCTATCCAGACCTACCGGGAGCAACTCGGGGTTAAGTGTCTTGCCCAGGGACACAACGACACATGGTGGGCGGATGCGGGACTCGAACCTCCGACCTTCCGATTGGGGGTCGACTGCCATTACCACTTCTCCGCAATGTTCCTCCATCCAAAACAAGCTGCTTGGCGTTAGCTACGGTTAGGCCCCGCCATTAGCAGCATGTCAGTTCATTCAAAAAGGCTGTCGGCTTTGTATCTCCGCGTTAGCTCGGTGTCCCCCGACATCTTAGGCTGCCAGGCGGACATTTGCGGCGAGCTCCCGGCCGCAGATGGCCCCTCCGCGGCATGTCGGCTCGGTGTCTTCGCCTGTGTTAGCTGCTCTGTTAGCTGCTGTCGTTAGCATGTCGGGCGGCGTTGTGGGAGCGATCGCGGGGCGATCCGCGGCTGCTCCTCCGGGCCTGAGACGTCCACAGAGTTGACCGAGTGTTTCCAGCAAATTTATCCGTATGAGGCAACCCTGATCGGACACACAGTCCTCTAGAGCCAGCTGACAGGAGCATCTATGGCGGAGCTCCATTGACCGCAATGGCGACCGGAAACGACCGGAAGTTGCGTAAATACGATAAAATTGTAATAAAAACGTAATATTAATAATTATACTTTATTTATAAAGCCATTTAAAACAACCACAGCTGCAACAAAGTGCTATACACATGAAATTAATAACATTTAAACACACAAAAAAAAATAATAATATATATATTTTTTTTTTAATCATATTTTTATTAAATATGATAAAATCGTAAGTCTGAGTTGCTTTAGGTCGCAGGTGACGTAGGTCGAGGGTTTGCTGTATTCCTGTAACTTAGCTCAGCTTCTCACTTTTCTGCAGGACCTGCTGGAGAGGGGCCACTCCTTTTCCACGATAAAAGTCTTCCTGTCTGCCATCTCGGCATGCCACAAGAGGTGGGGAGGTAAATCACCTGGTGTCCACCCTCTCATGATACGTTTCATGAAGGGCGTGCTAAGGAAGAGGCCCCCGAGCAGGATTTTGGCCCCTCAGTGAGACCTGCCTCTCGTGCTGGACGTACTCTGTGAACCACCATTTGAGCCCTTTCAGAGCATTAAGATAGATTTATTATCTTATAAGACTGTAATGCTCTTAGCTCTGTGCTCAGCAAAGCATGTGGGTGATCTCCACGCATTATCTGTGCATTCAATGTGCACCCAATTTGCCCCAGACGGGTCAAAGGTCACCTTGCATCCAAACTTTGCATATGTACCAAAGGTCCCAACTTTAAATTTCAAAAAATCTGGGCTTTGAATTGTCAACGTTTCCTCCTCCCCTTGTTTTGACTACAGAACAGAGGCATCTGAACATGCTCTGCCCTGTTAGGGCCCTGAGCGTCTACATGGAGAGAACTAGCAGTTGGCGCATAACAAACCAATTGTTTATATGCTTTGCTAAACCTGCTGCAGATAGGGCCCTGTCTAAGCAGTGCCTCTCCCACTGGGTGACAAAAGCCATTTCCAGGGTATACAGCAGCAAAGGTCAGCAGGTGCCCAGTGGGGTACATGCTCACTCAACTCGAGGCCTATTCACTTCCTGGACCTTGTTTAAAGGTGTTTCAGTCGCAGATATTTGTTCAGCTGCAAACTGGTCATCTCTAAACACATTTATAAAACACTACAGCCTAGACGTCACAGCACGTGACGTAACTCAAGCTGTTCTCTCTACAACAGAGAATTGAACGGCTAGTGCCTGTAGTTAAGGCAAAAGTTCTCATAAGCATGTATTTCCAGGGCGTGATTGTATGTTCCCATAGTCATTTGTTGCACCGCAGAGAACTGACTGATAAGGGAACTAAAGGTTATGCACCATAACCCATGTTCCCTGAAGGAAGGGAGCAAGGTGCAACACATGTTTGCCCCTCCAATGCCCAAGCTCGGTGAAGTGCGTGTAGAGGATGTACGTGGCGCGTCATCGTATTTTATACAAGGAAGGCTCCGCCCTCCTTGCTAACTTTTACGCTTACTTGCCTTAAAATACGTGATTGTATAACTTCAGGTGAACCGCGCGTGGCGCAATTCCCATAGTCATTTGTTGAACCTTGTTCCCTTCCTTCAGGGAACATGGGTTATGGTGCATAGCCTTCAGTTTGCATTTTCTCTCCGTGCATGCTTGGGTTTTCTCCAGGTACTCCAGTTTCCTTCCACAGACCAAAAACATGCATGTTAGACTGATAGGTAACTGTAAATTGTCCCTAGGTGAGAGAGTGAATGGTTGTTTGTCTTGTTTGTCTCTATGTGTCCCTGTGATGGACTGGAGACCTGTCCAGGTGTCCCCCCGCCTCTTGCACAGTGACTGCTGGATATGGGCACCAGTGACCCCTGCAACCTGAAAAGGAAGAAGTAGGTAAAAGATAATGGATAGATGGATGGATGGATGGCATTCACATTTTTTCTAAACATACACCATGCTCATTTTACAGCTACAAACCTAAATTTACAACTACAAACTAACTTCAAGCACAAAATAGTTATGGCCTATATTGTGCCCATAAAAAGACATACTGTACATTGATCAGTACAGTAACTGGAGAACAGTACTGTGTGCTGATGCTTTTGTAATCTGATATTTCCTGTGTATAACCACTGGGAAGGAGCCTCACACTGTTTTCTCTTCTCTACTCCTGTAGTGTTTGTCCTTGTCGCAGGTGACTTGAGCGTAACACAAAATATATCGGACACAACTTCTACCACACCACCCTCTGAAGGTAGGTACTGCATATCGCAACAGGCACAGCTCTACTGTATGTTACTAAACTTGATCATGGGAGATGTTATGACAATTTAATGTTCTGTTCTGTGGTTAAATGCAGGGTTGCTGAGACTGGTGGGTGGTCAGCACCAGTGTGAGGGTCGAGTGGAGATCTACCTAAGCTCTGAATGGGGCACGCTGTGTGACGATGCCTGGGACCTTCCTGACGCCCAGGTTGTTTGTCGTCTGGTGAGATGCGGAGAGGCCACAATGGCTTGGGGAGAAGCTCACTTCGGACCTGGCACAGGAACAATCAAGCTGGACAATCTCAAGTGCACCGGTGCTGAGGCCTCCCTGCTGGGTTGCTCCCATATATCCTGGAATGTGCACAACTGTGACCACTCTGAAGATGCTGGAGTTTCGTGCTCGCTGTCATGATTTCAGTGAAACCTCACTCTCATCCCCACCGTGTTATGGAGCGGGAGTACAAAGCTGGGACTTTTATACACCGTGCAAATAACAGCTTTTACAATTTTGCTGGAATACCCTACTGTCATCATCATAGAAAATAACTAATGTGACAATATATGAAATATAACTATCTATTCCTATTAAGCACTTTATAATATTGTGATTTAAAATGCAATGTACACATTTTCTATAATAAAAAAGCAAAGTTGTCATTAGTTCTCTTCATTTTGAATATTTACAGTACATTTTTTATTTTATTTTATTTTTTACGTTTTTTTCTGGTTTATTTCCAATAATTGGACAAAGCGTATTATACATAGGAGCGTATTTTACAACGATGAATACTGTATTTTATTTTTTTTTACATATATTTATTGATTTTAACAATAGAACAAGAAATATACAAATATTCAATTACCAATACTTAAACTATAAACCCAGAAAAGACAAAATCAAAATAACACACACAGGGGGAGAGAGGAGAAAAAAAAATAGCAGCAGACCCTCAAAAGACCAACCAGCATACACATCCGTATAGCTCAACATATAACATTATAACAAGTCCTTTTTCCAGCCATCAAGTTGGATATCCTTTTTGCCCAACCAGTTGTAAAAGACAGACCAGATATTCCAAAATGTATCAAGCTTGTTCTTATTAAAATAACTGATTTTCTCAAGTGCAAGGTAAAACGTCATTTGCGTAGTCCATTGTGAGATTCCACATAATGAGTCTTTCTTCCATGAGGATGCAATACAGCGTTTAGCTTCCAAAAAGGAGACATTAAGTAAGGTTCTCAAGTTGTTTGAGATAACAAAGTCATCAGGATAAATATTTAAGATACACATTTTAGGATTTAAAGGAACCTTTTTACCCATCATCTCACTTAACACATTCAATACTTCCTTCCAAAAAGCTAACACTTGAGGACATACCCACATACAATGAAATAAAGAACCTTTTTCGAAACTACATTTAATGCAAGTGTCAGGAATATTAGGATTAAAGTGATGCAATTTAACTGGAGTGATGTATTGTCTAGTCAACCATTTGTATTGTAGTAATTTGGAGTTTGTGTTGGCGGATTGTTTATGAATAGAAGTGCAGGCTCCAGACCACTCCTCACTCGACAGACTATCACCCAAATCTGTTTCCCATGCCTTTAAAATGTTGTCTGAAGATTCTTTACATTTGTCAGCAAACAGGGAATAGAGACGAGACACCTGACCTCCATCATCTAGGTGTTTTATGATAATATCCTCTAATGAAGACAAAGAGGGTAGATCAAGATTATTTTGTTGCTTGGATAAAATGAAACTCCGGATTTGAAGATATTTATAGAAATGTTTTGTAGGAATATCATATTTGTTTTTAAGTTCCTCGAATGACATAAATACCCTCCCTGAAAAAAGATCAGAAATCTTAGCTAGCCCCTTTGCAGACCAGAGCTCGAAACCTAGGTCTGCTCTACCTGGACCAAAATCCCTGTTTCCAAAAATGGGTGAAAACTGGGATAGATATTGCTTTTCTCCCAAATGGTCAAGTACTTTTTGCCAAATAAGTATTGTATTTTTCAGAAAAGGGTTTTTTGTTTGTTTGATAAGCTTTTTCCTGTCTGATGAATATAAGTATAAGTTTATAGGAATAGAGATCAGTCGTGACTCAATTGTAACCCACGCTGGGGAATGGCTGTTAATAAAGTAAAACATAGCTGCCCTAATCTGAGCTGCCCAGAAATACCATAATAAATTTGGCAATTGTAAGCCTTACAGTACATTTTATACTTTGATGATCAAGTGAAGATTTTTCTAAAGGAAGTCCATCAATTTAAAGTCCGTGGAAAAAAACTGAACATTTCATAATTAAGCAATATAAACGAAATAGATATCTGTGTTCTATAAACCTCAGTAAAATATCCATCCATCCATCCATTCTCTTCCGCTTATCCGGGGTCGGGTCGCGGGGGTAGCAGCCTAAGTAGGGAGGCCCAGACTTCCCTCTCCCCAGCCACTTGGAGCAGCTCCTCTGGGGGAATCTCAAGGCGTTCCCAGGCCAGCCGAGAAACATAGTCCCTCCAGCGTGTCCTGGGTCTTCCTCTGGGTCTCCTCCCAGTGGGACATGCCCAGAACACATCACCAGTAAAATAAATGTGTATAATAATAATTTTATGTGTATATGTGTATAATAATAAGAGTTTAAGTATCTCTGGGTCTTGTTCACGAATGAGGGAAAACTGGAGCGGGAGATCGATAGGCAGATAGTGCAGCATCCGCAGTGAAGCGGGTGCTGTACCGGTCTGTCGTGGTGAAGAGAGAGCTGAGTCAAAAGGCAAAGCTCTCAATTTACCGATCGATCTACGTTCCCACCCTCATCTATGGTCATGAGCTTTGGGTTGTGACCGAAAGAACGAGATCTTGGATACAAGCGGCTGAAATGAGTTTTCTCCGCAGGGTGTCTGGACTCTCCCTTAGAGATAGGGTGAGAAGCTCAGTCATCCGGGAGGGACTCGGAGTAGAGCCGCTGCTTCTCCACATCGAGAGGAGCCAGTTGAGGTGGCTCGGGCATCTGGTTAGGATGCCTCCTGGACGCCTCCCTGGTGAGGTGTTCCGGGCATGTCCCACCGGGAGGAGACCCAGAGGAAGACCCAGGACACGCTGGAGGGACTATGTTTCTCGGCTGGCCTGGGAACGCCTTGGGATTCCCCCGGAGGAGCTGCTCCAAGTGGCTGGGGAGAGGGAAGTCTGGGCCTCCCTACTTAGGCTGCTACCCCGCGACCCGACCCCGGATAAGCGGAAGAGAATAGACCTTTTACCAGTTGACGTCATCGCGCATGCGCACTCGTATTTTTCCAGAAGTCTGGGGGTGACGCGTCAATACTACTGCCAACGGTCGCGGTGGTGACAAGCTCCGTGGATGGTGGTGATCCGTGGATGGTGGTGATCCAAGCTCCGTGGATTACGTTCCTACATTACATCTTGGATATGGGAAACAGACAAAACAGAGAACAACCTCCCGCAGCAGAATGCTACTGGACAGTTGCTAAGCTAGCAGCTAGCTAGGTCTACTACGAGACCTCGCTGTTCCTCAGT
>JBBPBX010001779.1:2491-34203 GCA_038048925.1 Garcialebias charrua | reverse complement strand
CAAATCTGTTTGTAGAAGTGTTTTTTTTTTAAATGTCAAAAAACTATTCCAGATCTTACCATTGTAGAAAACATTTAAAACCGTACATATGTGATTGCATTTATTATCTAGTGCCACTAGAAAACAACAATAATTAACACAATACAATAAACTACAATTGTACAATGTTGAATAGTTTTTTGACTGGGATAAGACAAGATAAGTGATATTGTATTATTCCAGTTGTTGGTGAAGTTTCACTGAAAGTCACCTTTCTGGGTATTTGTGTTATAAGCGTAATATGAAATGTCTTCAGGAACACTGATTAAACTCACTTTAAAACTTGCAGCTCATCCAAGTAGCAGGTGCAGTTCGTTTTTGGGCTGGTCTCTTCCATGTACAAGGTAGGGTGCAGGTTGGTTTAGAATGTATTTCCAACATGGTTGCAGCCACCTCCTCTGCAAAAACAATCACAAACACAATATACAACTATTGTATGTGTCATTATGGAATTCACATGCAAAATATATTGTTTGTAATATATTTAAGATTTTCACACATGTTACGTCTAAAGTGTAAGCTGTATAAACAGCATAAGTGCATTAGTAAATCAAAGATAATTAAATTTCCCTAGGAAAGCTAATAAATGTATCTCTTGGGATAGTTATTATTTTTCACATCACAACATCACCAATTGTCTCAGGCTTAATTTAAGACATAGTTTACAGAAATCAAATAAGAAATAAGGACGCTGTGAACATTTGTGTGACTCAAACGTCATGTCTTTGTTTACATACTGTGCACTGACAGCTCTTATGAAGATGTGGCGCTAGTTATAGCAGCTAACAGAAGATGTTAAACCTGTAACAATAACCAAGCCAGTCTAAATATCAGAAGTATTGGTGTGAGAAATTTAAAACTTTTATTTCTGACGCTTGGATAATACAGGTTGTTGACAACTACACACAACGGCTCACCCTGCTGGACATTCGCAAAAAGCCTGAAGGAGTTCCCCATTTTCCATCAGCGAACACAGTCACCTCCTCTCGTATCTGCGGCACAATGCTCAGGCATTTTCACCAGTTGTTGTCCACTATTTTAAGAAATCAAGCTTCTACAACTCTCTATCATTACGAAGCTCCTCGGCTCCTTCCTAACCCCCCGGCATCCGGTTTCGGCTTTTTGCCGTCCAATCAGAACGCTCGTTTCTGGCGAGCTTTGCGCGATGACGTCAACTGGTAAAAGGTCTATTGACGGATGGATGGATGGATGGTTTGTCTGGCCTACATGTTGGTTTCCTACTGCCCACTTGCGGGGAGTGGGCTCCCTCTGCCAGGTGCAGGGCGTGGAGCTTCTGCTCAGGTCTGACATGCAGGTTGTGAGAGAGGGGGAGGGGGGTTCTCTCGTCTTCCTTGCTGGAACAGGGATACATCGCTAAGTAAATCACACCATTTTGGGAATACAGTTCACAGATTATTTGTGTGAAATCATTGAAAAATTAATACGAAAATGAATCTGCACACCAATGAAGGTGAATCAGTGTAAAACTACTGTAAGCTGTTTTGACTCATGTTGGGGGAGTGCCAATTACACACATGGAAGATGGACAAGAACAGGTCAAAGCCATCAGGTGTCCAGTTTAGGGAAAAGAGAAAACAAGAAAAGATTAAAGAAGTAAAATATAAAGGTCTGCAGCAGTGTCATCTCTTGGAGCATGAAAGCTGTTCTGTTATGTAGCTATAGCCTAATGCAAGTAAAATGGGCTTACTATTAATTAATAATACAAGACGCTAACTGTTGTATATGTTTAGCTGCTTAGGACAACATAATTTGTTTTCAACAGAAAATATTACCATTATGAAACATTAAATTCTTTTTAAACTAAACTGCTGTATGGGAAAGTAATATTAGGTTACTATCACTACTAAAGTCGATGATCTTGTGATGTAGCTTGGACTGTGTTAAATAGCATTTACTGGAAGAGGTGTTGATTAGTCTCCTATTCTGAATACTTAAATTAAATATATATAAATATAAATATGTATAATTAAGTTATATAGTTAAATATATATAATTTAAAAAAATATATAGTACAGTATATATATATATATATATATATTATATTTATATATATTAAAAAATATATATACAGTATATATACTGTACAGTATACTGTATATATACCATATAATTCGACGTCATCGCGAGAGCAACATGGCGAGAGCTGAGCTCCAGCTGAAAGCAACATAAAACAAAGAAATATATATATCTGGCACAAACTGAACATCGCGGACGAACTGAAGAGTCGCGCCACCAGAAGCCACGAGCTGAGCTGGCTGACCGATTTTGAATCTTTGATTGGAGGGGGCCGAGCGTGGATCTGTGAGCTTACGACTCGAGCCACAGGCTAAGCTGGCTAGCTGACCTGAAGCCGCAGCGACCAGAGAGGGCTGAACGTTGCACAGACTGAAAAGCCGTCGACAGGTATCGTGTGCAGACATCGGAGTGCAGACCGAAGGAGGCTGAGCGCTGTGCAAGTACCGGTGTACCGCTGTCGGGAGCTACGAGCTGGGCTAGCATCGGAGCTACGTGCTATGCTAACTGAGCTAGCATCCGAGCTACTGTGACCGCCGCCTGGAGCTTCGAGCTGGGCCGAGCGCCGTGAGCGAACCAGGACGACCGCCGCCTGGAGCTTCGAGCTGGGCCGAGCGCCGTGAGCGAACCGGAGGACCGCCGCCTGGAGCTTCGAGCTAGGCCGAGCGCCGTGAGCGAACCGGAGGACCGCCGCCTGGAGCTTCGAGCTGGGCCGAGCGCCGTGAGCGAACCGGAGGACCGCCGCCTGGAGCTTCGAGCTGGGCCGAGCGCCGTGAGCGAACCGGACGACCGCCGCCTGGAGCTTCTAGCTGGGCCGAGCGCCGTGAGCGAACCGGACGACCGCCGCCTGGAGCTTCGAGCTGGGCCGAGCGCCGTGAGCGAACCGGACAACCGCCGCCTGGAGCTGGGCTGGCGTTGGAGCTGCGCCTGGAGCTACGTGCTGTGCTAACTGGGCTAACATCGGAGCTGTGGAGACCGGAGGAGGCCAAGCGTCGTGCGTGAACCGTAGGACCGCCGTCTAAGCCGGGCTAGTGAGCAAACCTCTTCGGAAAACAGATCTGATTGCTGCAGGCTGCTGAGACCGTGAGTTCCGATCTAATAACTGCTGATCTGGGTGCTGCACTGCTGGGCCACAGCCACCATCGTTAGGCCTGTGAGCCTCGTGGAAGGGCCACGTGGTTCAGCAAACAAACCAGAGACCTGCTACCATTAGATTACAAACTCTGTAAGTATGACGAGAGGTAAAGGACCAAAGTCACCAGACTCGAAGGGAAACCACTCAACAGAAATGCAAGACTTTAAAACAGAAATGCAAGACTTTAAAAATTCACTCAACTTTATGGGTGAACAAATAGAAAAATTATCAGCAAAAATGGATTCCCAGGCCGGTCTGGTTAATGAAATAAGACAACTGAAAGATCTGATAGTTAGCAAAAACAATAAAATTGCTGAACTGGAACAAAAAATAGATGACTTAGAACAATACACAAAGCAAGACAACTTTGTGATCTCAGGACTTGATGTTAGTAAGTGTCGGACATATAAAAGAGCTCCTACTAACAATGACCAAACTGAGAATGCATCTCAGGAAGAACAAGAGACTCTGGAGGATTGTGTAGTTGCTTTTTTTCAGAACATGGACATTGACATAGGCTATGGGGACATTTCGTTCTGTCACACCCTGCCCAGTAAATCACAAAAATTCGGGCCATCAGTAGTCGTCAAGTTCATTAGCAGGAATATAAAAAACTATGTTATGCAAAATAAAAAAAATCTGCGGGGATCAAAAGTTTACATAAATGAACATCTAACAAAAAAATGGAAACATTGCACATCAAGCAAGGTTGTTAAAAAAACAGAACAAAATAGCATCAACATGGACAAGAAATGGATACATCTTTATCAAAACAAAGGAAGAGTCTCAGCCTAAAATGATAAAAGAGCTGAAGGATCTGGATGAATTCAAGAAATGAAAAATTACAAATCAATGAAACAACTCACACTCAAAATGGATAAAATATACAGTGAAATGAACAAATACATTAGAACATGACAACATACGAAGACTCAGAACCTAAAATATATAATGTTGAAAATGTGATTGATGCAAATTTTTTTCCTGTAATAAAAGATAGCGAATATTATAATGAAGAGCAGTTTAATGACATCAATATATCAAATGGAGTTCTCTCTATTATTCACTTTAATAGCAGAAGTATAAATGCAAACATATCCAAAATAACAGATTACTTAAAACAGTTAAATAGAACTTTTACGATAATAGCGCTGTCAGAGACATGGCTCAATGATGATAACACAAGTAATATTCACATCGAGGGGTATGAATTATATCATATGAACAGAAATAATAAAAGAGGTGGTGGAGTCGCTCTATTTGTCAATAATGAAATAAAATGTAAATTAAATAGTGAAATGTCAATAATAGTTGATAATATTATGGAAATGATAACAATAGAAATAATAAACAAAAACGATAAAAACATAATAATAAGTTGTGTATATAGATCACCAGGAGCAAATATAGAAATATTCACGGATAAAATCTTGGAGCTAATGGAGAAGAGTTTTAATAAAAATGTTTTTTTGTGTGGAGACTTTAACATTGATATGGGAAATAAAACAGATTCAAATAACATAAGCACATTTATAAACTCAATGTACAGTTTAAATATGTATCCATTGATATCAAAGCCAACAAGAATTACAACTCATAGTGCCACAATAATTGATAATATTTTCACAAATATAACAAATGGGGACGTGATAGGTGGTATCTTAACGACCGACTTAAGTGATCATTTACCAGTTTTCACAATCTATAAAAATGATCAAAACATCACAAAAGCAGTTACAACGAAGAAAAATATCATAAACACGTCAAAAAGAGTTTTGGAAAAATTGAAAGAGGATCTGGATAAACAAGACTGGAGTGATGTGTATGTTGATGATGCGAACAGAGCATATGATGGGTTTATGAATATCTTGGAGGCTCTGTATGAAAAGAATTGTGTGCAAACAAATCATACAAAGAGAAATACGGTTGATCAACCATGGATGACAAAAGGGTTGAGAAATGCTTGTAAAAAAAAGAATTATTTGTATTCATGTTTCTTGAAATTGCGAAGTCAGAGCGCTGAAGAAAAATATAAAAAGTATAAAAATAAATTAGTAGGGATTATAAGGAAACATAAGAAAGAATATTATAGTAAATTATTAGATAAAAGTAATGGTGATATGAAAGCAACATGGCGAGTAATGAATAGTGTCCTGAAGAATCATAAAACAAAAACTGGTATTTCAAAATACTTTGTAAAAGACAACGATGAAATTCATGATGAAAATGAAATTGTAAATGGATTTAATCAATATTTTGTGAATGTTGGATCAAGCCTTGCAGCTAAAATACCAAAAGCAGATAATAATGTGATCCATTCAATTAAAGGTTGTGCAAATAGTATTTTTCTAAATGGAACTAACAAAGAGGAAATAATGAATGTAGTAAAAAATCTTACAGACAAGAGATCAAAGACTGGGTGGACATGGATATGATGTTTGTAAAGGACATAATGAGCCATGTTATTGAGCCGTTTACATACATATGTAATTTATCATTTTCAACAGGAATATTTCCAGATAATATGAAAGTAGCTAAGGTCGTTCCTCTTTTTAAAAATGGTGATAAATGTGTGTTCAACAATTATAGACCTATATCCTTGTTACCACAGTTTTCAAAAATTCTTGAAAAACTATTTGTAAACAGACTAGATCAATTTATAGATAAACAAAATATTCTAAGCAACAGTCAGTATGGGTTTAGAGCAAAAAACTCTACATCAATGGCTCTCATGGAATTAATGGAACAAATAACTACTGCTGTCGATCAAAAACAATATTGTATCAGTATTTTTGTTGATTTAAAAAAAGCATTCGATACTATTGATCACACCATTCTCCTTGAAAAACTGAACAAATATGGTATTAGAGGACCAGCATTACAGTGGGTATCTAGCTACTTAAAAGATAGGAAACAATTTGTACAAATAAATGATGTAAGATCTGACCTCTGTAATATCACATGTGGAGTTCCCCAAGGCTCTGTACTTGGACCAAAGCTTTTTATTTTATATGTGAATGACTTGGTAAATGTGTCAGGACTCCTTAAATGTGTACTTTTCGCAGATGATACCACTTTTTTCTGTTCAGGTGAAGATATAGAACAAATGTTAGAATTGATAAAGACAGAATTTGTCAAGATACAAACTTGGTTTAAAATAAATAAATTATCATTAAATCTAGAAAAAACTAATTACATGATATTCGGTAATAAAAAGAAAACTGTTGATGTTCCACTCAAAATTGAGGATGTTGAGATTTGTAGAGTGAGTGAGGTGAAGTTTTTGGGTGTTATCATTGATGACAAACTGACATGGAAACAACACATAAATTCTGTAAGAATAAAAATAGCTAAATCGATTGCAGTACTGTACAAAGTCAGAGACCTATTGAATGATAAAGCTCTGTATTTGTTGTATAACACAATCATTGTTCCACACTTAATCTATTGTATTGATGTTTGGGGGAATGCGTGTAAAACAATCACAAAGCCTATTTTTGTATTACAGAAAAGAGCTGTAAGAATTATCACTAGAAAACATTACCGTCATCCATCAAGTACATTATTTTATCAACTGAAGTTATTGAAGTTCCATGATTTGGTAGACTATAATATTTTATCAGTTATGTATAGGGCTCAAAATAATGCATTACCTTTAAATATCCAAATGCATTTTGTTAAAAGACAAAGTTGTTATAATCTTAAGGGGACAGAGATGTTTGTAAAACCACAATTCAGAACTAGTTTGAAGGGACGTTCTACCTCAATCCAGGGAATTAGATTATGGAATGGCTTGGAGAATGTAGTTAAAAATGCCAAGTCAATGTTTACATTTAAGAAAATGATCAAAACGAATGTGTTAAAAAAATATATGAAATAGCGTAATGTGTATTGTATTAGTTAGAAAATTAGAAAGAGTTAGTCATTTTGTACTGTTGGTTGAAGATTATTATTGTTTAATCTGATTGTTGGAAAAAAGGGGCAGATATAATAAGATTTATTCTTCTTTCTGCTACCTTTCTTTTTTTATTTTGTACATGATCATTTATGGGATTGTCTTGTATTGTTTCTTTTGTACAAAAATGAACAAATTTAATAAACATAAACAAACATAAACATACGCCTTCTGCTTTGCCTTATCTACCTCCCTTATTGCTCTACATTGCATCTCCTTGTATTCCTGTTTCCTCTCTTCCATCCTCTCACTGTCATATTTCTTCTTGGCTAACGTCTTTCTTTGAATAGCTTAATGCACTTCACCATTCCACCACCAGGTTTCCTTATCATCCATTCTCTGTCCAGATGACACACCAAGTACCTTCCTACCTGTCTCTCTAATTACTGTTGCTGTAGTAGCCCAGTCACTTGGAAGCTCTTTCTTACCACCCAGAGCCTTTAACAGCTCCTCTCTGAATTTCTCACAACATTCTTTTTCTCAGCTTCCACCATTTGGTCTTCTTCTCTGATTTTACTCTTTTTCTCTTCTACACAACAACAGTCATTCTATACGATTCATTGCTGTCTGGCCATGCTCTCCCTGCTATAACCTTCACAGAATGTAGTCGACCTGTGTACTCCTTCCTCCACTCTTATAGGTCACTCTATGTTCCTCCCTCTTTTGGAAATAGGTATTGACTATAGCCATTTCCATTCTCTTGACAAAATCCACCACCATCTGTCCTTCCTGGTTTCTTTCCTTGACACCAAACCTACCCATCACTTCCTCATACTCTCTGCTTCCTTCACCCACCTGCCAATTCAGGTCTGCTCTATAATAATAGTAATAATAATAATGAATTCCATTTATAATGCACTTTTCATTAATAAAAATCTCAAAGTGCTATCACCAGTCTCTCCTCCCTGGGCGTGCTCTTTATCATTTTATCCAGATCCTTTCAAACATTATCTTTCTCCTCCACATCAGATGTAACCTGTGGAGCATAACCACTCACAATGTTTATCATCAGAGAAGAAAGTTCATGCTCAATAATCCAGGTATCAAATCCGATAATTGGGAGGATAAGTGGGAGGAGTTTAATTTAATCAACAGAGGACGCCATCTCCTCTGTGGTCCACACTGCTCTCACCCACCTGGAGCAGAAGGTCCATTTACTCTTTGTGGACTTCACTTCTGCCTTGAACACCATGATCCTCCAAACCCTGATGGACAAACTACTCACAGTAGGACTAAGCCCCTCTATTTGTAACTGGGTACTAGACTTCTTAACAAAAAGACCACAGTCAGCGATGATCTAAAACTTCTCTTCCTCCACTTTACCCTCAGCACTGGCTCCCCTCAAGGATGTGTGCTGAGCCTTCTCCTGTTCGCTCTGCTAATGTAAGATTGTGCACCTACCCACAATGGCCCACATTGTAATATTTGCAGATGATACAGTGTTGGTTGGATACATCAGAAACAATGATGAGTCCAGCTACAGGCAGGAGATGGAACACCTGGAGAGCTGGTGCAAGGACAATAAACTTCACATCAATGTGAAGAAGACAAAGGAGATGGTCATGGACTTCAGAAGGAACAAACACATCTACCCCCTCCTGAACATAAGAGGATCTGCGGTGGAAGTGGTCTCCAGCTACAAGTACTTGGGTGCACACCTGAATTACAAACTCAGCTGGGACAACAACACCAGCTCATCAGAGACTCTACTTCCTCAGCCGCTGAGACGAGCTGGTCTGTGAAGCTCAGTCCTCACCTCCTTCTACAGGTGTGCAGTGGAGAGCATCCTGTGCTCCAGCATCAACGTGTGGCATGGAGGCTGCACAGCTGCAGAGAGGAAAGCTGTGCAGAGAGTGGTGAAGGCTGCACAGAAGATGTTGGAGTCAGTCTCCCCACCATCACAGACATTTACACCTCCAGATGCAGGAAGAGGGCCACCTGCATCACAACACTTTTTGCTCCGATCCCCTCAGGAAGGAGGCTGAGGAGCATCAAATGTAGAACCACTAGACTGAGGAACAGCTTCTACCCTGAGGCTGTTAGACTCATGAATAAATAACCAGAATAATTACTGTGAAATATCACATCATGTTTCTGCTGATCTGTTTTATGTTGCTGTGTTCATTCATACTCATCTGCTCACACAGACTCATGTTCGTGCTGCTGTTCGACATATTGTTTTTATTGTTTTTATACTATTAGTGCTTAGCGTACATTTATTTTTAATTAATATTTTTCTTAGTTCACATCTTAGGTCTTATTACGGTTTTTCTTTTACATTTTACTGTTGGATGTAACTGGGACCCTGTGTACATAATCTCGTTCCACCACATGTACCACATGTAGTGCGAATGACAATACATACATTCTGACTCGACTCTGCCATCACCCTATCTGACACTCTCTTCACCTCTACTACATTCTTTGCCAACTCCTCCTTCAGGACCACCTCTACTCCATTTCTCTTTCTATCCACACCATGGTAAAACAGTTTGAACCCTGCTCCAATACTGCGAGCCTTGCTGCCCTTCCACTTGGTCTCTTGGACACATAAAACATCTACCTTTCTTCTCAGCATCATGTCAGCCAGCTCTCTACCTTTGTCTGTCATTGTCCCCACATTTAGAGTTGCAACCCTCAGTCCTACATTCTTCACTTTCCTCTTCTCCTCTGTCTCCTGACACGATTCCCTCCTCAGGGTCTTCTTCTAACAGTAGTACAATTTCCGCCGGCACCCTGTTTGTCAACAGCATCGGTGGCGGTCGTTGTTAACCCGGGCCTCAACCGATCAAGTATGATTTTGCTTCGATGAACTCGCATTATAGTTTTGGCAAAGTGTTTTACATCGGATGCCCTTCTTGACACATCCCTCACCATTTACTCGATCTTGGAACCAGCGAAAGAGATACACTGGCTTGACGTGGTCCTGTTGGCGTCATTGTGCCATGATCTCCAGCTCTCACTGGAGCGGTTCTCAGCCGAGTTTGAAATGGCTGGGATGAGAATAAGCACCTCCAAATTTGGGGCCATGGTCCTCTGCTGGATACAGGTGCTCTCTCTGGGTTTGCGATTAGGTTCTGCCTCAAGTGGAGATGTTCAAGTATTTTGGGGTTTTGTTCATGAGTGAAGGAAGAATGGCGTGTGAGATTGACAGGTGTATTGGTGCAGCGTCTGCAGTATTGTAGACTCTGTGCCAGTCCGTTGTAGTAAAGAGAGTGCTGAGCTGTAAGGCCAATCTCTCTTTACCGGTCGATTTAATTCTCCAAGAAACAGACAGTAACACAGAAATAGGTGGTCAAAATTAATTTTCTCTGCATGGTATCTGGACTCTCCCTTAGAGATAGGGTGAGAATTTCAGTTATCTGGGAGACACTCGAATTAGAGCTGATACTTCTCCTCCACATCAAGAAAAGCCAAACGAGGTGGTTCAGATATCTGATAAATGTGCTTCCTGGATGCCTCTCACTTCAGACCTTTCAAACTGAGAGGAAACCCAGGGCAGACTCTGGACACGCTGGAGCGACTACATCTCTCGGCTAGTCTGGGAACATCTTGGCGTCCTCCCAGAAGCACTGGAAGAGGTGGCTGGGGTGAGAGATGTCTGGGCCTCCCTGCTCAAGCTGCTGCTCTTGTATCTCGACTCTGGAACAAGTGGAAAATGGATGGATGAATGGATGGATTGATTAATTGATTTTTGGTAAATACTAAAAAACCTTGTTTTCTTTCAGGACTATTTGGTCTTGCTGCCTAGTGCTTACTACGAAGCTCCCATTCTGCAAATGAGAGTCAGTGATCCCTGCACCTACAGCCCTGTTTCACACAGCACCAAGAAGTAATTATGTTTCTCTTTTTTATTGGGAATAAATGAACTGTTCGGTTAGTGAAAAACAATCATTGATTCTCAAAAAGTCTTTCCAGTTCCACCTGACTTTTAGCCAAGTGCATCATTCTTAGTTACCAACCAAATAGCCACAAGAAAAGAAGAAAAAAATGTTATCATTTTCAGTATAAAGATCAGCACTAGTTATGGCACAATTGTTAATCAGCCAACAGGTATTCTAGACCATTTTAGCTTTTGACTTACAAAATAACAGTGAAGGATACTTGTGACCCTAACTATTGCTGGCTGAAGAATACAGTGTAAACCCCTCAGAGCTAGCCAGATCTACTGCGGTACTGTATAAAGTTAAAGATTTTTTAAATGAGACAGCTTTGCATTTGTTATATAATACCATTTTTGTTCCACATTTAATTTATTGTGTTGAAGTTTGGGGAAAGGCATTCAAAACTATCACAAAGCCTGTTTTTATTTTACAGAAAAGAGCTCTGAGAATCATTTTAGGAAAACCTTATTGTCATCCATCTAATATATTATTTAACCAACTTAAGTTATTGAAATTTTATGATTTGGTGGATTATAATATTTCATTAGTTATGTATAAAGCTCAAAACAACTTACTGCCTCCAAACGTTCAAAAGTTTTTTTATCAAAAGATGGTCTTGTTATAGTCTTAAGGGAACTGAGATTTTTGCAAAACCTCAGTATAGGACCAGTTTGAAGGGTCGGACTGTTTCGATACAGGGAATTGATTTATGGAACAAATTAGAAAACAATGTTAAATATGCTAAATCTATGCTTGTGTTTAAAAAAATGATCAAATCTAAGTTGTTAACAAAATACGAAAATCTTTAGTTAAATCGATTCTATTAGTAATTATTTAGTCAAAAAATGAAGTTTTTTTGTTCAATTACTTGAAGAACATTGCCTTAGTTAATTGTTTGGATTGAGTTTGCTTTTGTATTTTTTGTTTTTTGAAAAAAAAAGGGGCAGATACTATAAGATTATTTCTTCTCTCTGCCTTCTTTCATTTTATGTCTTTTATATTGCACACTGTATGTTTAAACGTTGTTTTTTATTGATGTAAAATGAATACATTTAATTTAAAAAAGAGCCTACTAAACAGGAATATAATGACATTTTTTTTTTCAGTTATGTTTATTGCTTTTTATTCAATTCAATTTATTTTCATATAGTGTCAAATCATAACAGAAATCATCTCGGGGCAGTGTACAAAACATTCACATACCAAAAAAAAGTCATTTAGTAAAAGTTATGTATCTAAGGAAGCCAGCAGATGGCGTTAAATTTCACTTTGTTGCCAGTCTCCCATCCTGAGCAAGCACAAAGGCAACAGTGGAAAGGAAAAACTCATATTTAGCAGGATGAAAACCTCCAGCAGAACCAGGCTCAGGATGAGAGGCCATCTGCTTCGACCAACTAGGTTTGAGAGGACAGGAAGGTGAATCAGACAACCACAGAATGTCAGGTCCTGGTGTACTTTCTATAGGAGGAAAGAGGAAAAAAACAGATGTTAAGGATATAAATACAAACAGGTAAAGAAGAGAAAGTAAACACAGCAGCAGAGTGAGGAAATGTGGTATTTTTTGTATTTTAAATATGTCTAGTATATCTAGTTAGGTTTCATTAAAAACTTTTTTATTACTAAATGTCATATTTTGACCTCTATTAGAGATTTTACAACTTACAACCTTCTCTAAAAAAGTTAAGTCTGGTCCTCTTGACATTCAAAATCAAAACAAAACAAAAAAATTGTAGAAACTAGGGGTGCATCAATAAATCGGCCCGGATTTCCTTAATTTTGGGAAATCGGCCAATACTTGCATGAGAAACTGATTTTACAGATTTTTTAAAAGATTTAACAACAATTGTCTAAACTTCTTTTATATTTCAGAACACTACCTTGTAACCTGTTAAAACGAGTTTGTATTGTTTCTAGAATATTGTTCAAGGGTCTGTTTTTCAACAAAATAAGATTAGAATTTGAAGGCACATTGCGACCTTACAACATCTAACAGTGTTGCTTATAAAACAAAATCGGTAATGACCAAAATAGGAATCGGCAGGTCAGACTTTGTAGAAATAGGTGATTGGCCAAAAAACTGCAATCTGTGCACCCCTAGTAGAAACGTTTCGTCTTTCCTCCGAAAGACTTCTTCAGTCTGAGGTGCTGTATTCAACTCAGTCTTATAAATAGCACCTTCTCATAGTGGATCAACAAGTTTGCTGCTGACAGCCAGAACCAGCTGCTCACATAATGAAGGAGGACCATCAGCCTAACGATGGATTGTTAGCACCCTGATGGTTGCTTGTTATTCACAAGGGGCTGAGTGATACTAGCAATAACAACATTGTAAAGGCCCCGGCAGAGCTCAGCGTAAGGTAGTACGCCGCTGTACGCCGTATGTACGCAGAGGCACAAGCGTAGCCCCGCAGGGCACGAACGCGCAAAGCTCAAATTTTACGACCGCGTACGCGATGCGCGTTGTCTCACAATAAACTGCCCGGCGCCAGACTGTTTTGTATGTTACACAAATGAATTAAATTCCCCTTCTTCATCGCTGATCTAGACTTTTCTTTGGTTTTTTTGCCAAAAGTCAAGTAATCGCTTCCTTCTCCGTTAACTCCATGACTGAAATGAATGAATTTGTCACGAGCGATTTAACTCATGTCCTACCTGGCTGTGCAACGTTCTAAATATTTCCTGGTAGGCTGTGGGCTGTAGGACCAGGGCTCCCTGTTTTTATTTTTTAGAACTTTTTATTAACATATAAAGTTTAGAAACACCGTAGCGGCTGCAGACAGCTAGCTCATGCCTTTTTTTTGTCTCCCACTCGACCTGTCAATCAATTCAGTAGGCGTGTCAGCAAATGACCAATCAGCGACCTCAGTTTGTCCCGTAGGTAAACGCTCTGTGCGCAGTTGCTCAAATTACGACAAGAATTTGGAGCGAAAACGCAAGCATTTAACGCGAGAACGAACGCAGAGCTGTGCCTGTGAACGCGTGCGCACAGAATGCGCGCGTAGAGCGGTGTACAGGCCGTACGCTGAGCTCTGCCGGAGCCTTAAGAGGGGGACAGTTGAACACAGAGCCCTCCACCTCTGTTTAATGATGGACGGTTTATTTTCATAAAGACGGCCTCCTTTACTCCTCTTTCAAACCATTGTTCCTCTCTATCAAGGATTGAACATCTTCATCCCTGAACGAGTGACCATTGGCCTGGCGATGAGTGTAGACCGCAGAGTCCAACACCATCAGGCCAAGACAGCCATATACAAATCCAGAGTCCTGAAATAATGACAATGTTTATTCAGCTGGGCTCCTCTGAAAATTCAGTGGAATTCCTCAGTAGAAGGGTTGGGAGGGGAGAGAGCGTCAGGTTTACAAAACTTCTCCAGGTGTGTTGAGATAAGACGGCCTGTCAAGGCCAGTTAGGAAGCCGAATTTCAGATAAACACGATTGTTTTGGGGATAGGCAGAACTTTAATGACATCTACCTTCAGTCTGTGTTGGTCTACTCGCTTCCAAAATGTCCAAATTAAATGATCGGATACCAATGGAACGTGCCTGAGAAAATTCCCCAAGATCTAATCCATTCTGCCAAAAGTCTGGGTTCTCGAGACATGAACCAAGCCAGGTTCATGTCTCGATTTGCTGCCAACGTCTTCCTTGTTCGTTGATAAACCAGGAACCAGCCGAATCCAAAAAGCAAGAACCAGTTATCATAAAACCAATTAAATATGTATTCTTAAAATCCACAGATGACAGCAGAGATAGACATGTCATCAAGTCTTCCAAGTTGATGAGATATATCCAGATGTGTGCATGCCAACAGGGCAAATCGGCTCGCCTACAGCCTGTCTTCTTTTTAAAGAAATGTTATCAGTTGTGTTGAGGGACCAACTGACCAAATTGAAGTCTATAGTTTTGATTCAGAAGATTGTGTAGAAGAGAGGCTCTCAGACAGTTTCACAGGCAAGACAGAGCAAAAGCAAAGCGGAGAGGGAGAGGAGACATCCACCCTTGAGAAGAGCAAGTGTTGAATGACCCAGTTAGCAGCAGTAAGTCTGAAAATAAAACCTAAAAATATCTTAGGAAAATTATCTGTCATCACCATCTTAAAATTAAAATTATGGCTCAACTGTAGGTAAAAGTTTCAATCAGATTTTTCTTTATTCTAAAATGACTTTTGACAGTGATGGCTGTATGGCTTATTTGAAATACTTTGACCTTGCTTAGTTTAATATGAAGTGAGTGGAGCCGTTCATATTGTTCAGTTTAGGAACATTTTTGTTTAGGTTGTTTAGGTTGGTCTAAACTTTAGACCAACCTGAGACATAAGAGGATTTTGTGACATGTAATATACTTATTCTGTTATTAAATACACATTTGTTTATACTTGTTTGCAAGAGCTCCAACTGAGTTGGGGTGAATTGAGGCTGATTGTTGGGTTCAAAACCTTAAGTTTAGTCTTTAGGCTTATGACTCCAATTGGAGTTTGCACTGGTATCCCGTCGTTTGGGGATGGGATAATGGTAGATGCTATCTGGGGGAGGGATGAGGGACGTGGGATGTGTTGTGTTGTGTGTGTTTTATTTTTTTATTATATATTTTTTTACCTGGTACGTGGGGGCGGAGGCTGGATGTTTCATCAATATTAACACATACAGTATTTTACATGGCTAATGCAAACAATTCAAATGTAAGATTTATCAGCTGGAATATTAGAGGTTTAGGGTATGCCGTCAAGCGAAGTAAGGTGTTTTCTCATTTAAAACGTTTGAAACCTGACATTGTTTTTCTACAGGAGACCCATATGAGAATTAAAGACCAGTTTAGACTTAAATGTTCATGGGTTGCAAGTATTCCACTCTAGTTTTAATTCAAAGGCTAGAGGGGTTGCTATTTTAATAGGTAAATCTGTGCCATTCAAAATGACTAAAATCATTTCAGACAAAGATGGCAGATATCTGATAGTATTAGGTACTTTATTCCATGTATCCACTTTGCTAGTTAATGTATATGCTCCCAATTTTGACAATCCTGGTTTTATGAATAAGGTGTTTGAAATTCTGCCATCTTTGAATAATTGTGTTTTGATTTTTGGTGGGGATATGAACTGTACTATAGATCCTCAGTTAGACCGTTCTAAACCTGTTCTAACCCAATCATCAATGGCTTGAACCTTAAATAGTTTCATGTTAAATAATGGTTGTGTTGACCCCTGGAGATCTCATAATCCGAACAATAAGCAATATTCTTTTTATTCACCTGTTCATCAGACTTTTTCACGTATAGATTATTTTTTTATAGACACTAAACTTATGCCTAAAGTATCAAATGCTACATATCATCCAATCATTATTTCAGGTCATGCTCCTGTCTCTTTTGATCTTCAAATTGCGCCTGAGCCTCGCTATCCTTCTCATTGGCGATTTACCATCTCTTTATTATCAGATGATAAATTTCATAAATTTATTACGGACGCAATAGAGGATTTTATTGCCCTTAATGACTCTGATTCTGAACCAATTTCTAGGGCGCTCTTGTGGAATTCTTTGAAGGCATATTTACGTGGTCAGATAATTTCTTATTCTGCTCATGTGAGGAAATTGAAGATGTCAAAGATTCAGAAGCTTACATCTGAGATGGAATTGGTTGATCAACAGCTTGCAGTTGCTCTGTCTGATATTCTTTCAAAGCATTGTTTGGTCTTACAAACTGAGTTGGATCTTATTACAACTAATGAGGCTGAGTGCCTTATGCTTCATTCTCGTGCTAGGTATTACAAACATGGAGACAAGCCAAGCAGATTATTAGCTCATCAATTACGCCCTCAAGCAGCTTCACGTTCATTATGTCGTATTACAGACAGCTCGGTGTTCTAGCAGGAGGACATGCAAACTATTAATTTGTTTTTTTCATAATTTTATGGGTCCCTGTATAAATCTGAACTTCCAACAGATCTGACTGATATGCATAAGTTCCTGGATGAGCTTCAGTTTCCTTCTTTACATTCAGAATTGATTTATCATTTAGAATCTGGTCTGACTATCCAGGAGTTAAATACTGCTTTACAAAATATGCAAAATAATAAAGCTCCGGGACCCGATGGATTCCCATCTGAGTTTTTTAAAGCATTTCAAGCTAAACTTATTACATTGCTTTACTCTGTCTATGTTGAGTCTCTGTCACTCTGCTCACTTCCCCCTTCGCTAAGGCAAGCTTCTATCAGCGTTCTCTTAAAGGACAAGGATCCTGATCTCTGTACCTCCTACCGGCCAATATCTTTAATGAATTTTGACACAACGATTCTTGCAAAGGCCCTGGCTCAGAGACTTGAACAAGTTCTCACAACAATTATCTCCAGGGAGCAAACTGGCTTCATGAAGGGACGTCAACTTTATTACAATTTAACCTTGTTAAAAGTTATTTATTCGAGGGAGACTTCACTAGCGCCTGAGGTTGTCATAACAATTGACGCTGAGAAGCATTCGATCGGGTTGAATGGAGTTACTTGTTTGTCATTTTGGAAAAATTTTGATTTGGTAAAAACTTTATATCATGGATACACCTTCTTTACACTTTGCCCTATGCCAGTATCATTACCAATAATAACCGATCCAGATATTTTCTTTTAAATAGAGGATGCAGACAGGGTTGCCCCCTTATCGCCCCTTTTGTTTGCACTTGCAATAGAGCCTTTGAGTATTTATTTGAGATCCTCTCCAAGTGTTAATGGAATCATCAGGAACCATAAAGAATTAAGATTGTCGTTATATGCAGATGATTTGCTTCTACAGTATATGTTACTGATCCAATAAGAACTTGTCCCGTAATTGTGAAACATTTTCACAGATTCGCCCAGTTCTCAGGGTATAACGTTAATGTCATCAAGAGTGAATGCTATCCTGTTAACCATTTGGCCCTACAACTCTCCCAATCAGATGTCCCTTTTAAGCTATGCCCTTCGGGTTTTCGATATCTTGGGGTCAACATAACCAGATCTTTTAAGTCTCTGTACTCTAAAAAAATTTCTTTCACTTTTGATGGACATTAAAAAAGACTTTCAAAAATGGGAATCCCTCCCACTTTCTTTGATAGGGAGAATAAGTACTGTTAAAATGAACATCCTGCCAACATTTTTGTTTCTTTTTATATGTCTACCTGTATTTTTACCAATAAGTTTTTTAATTCTTTAGATTCAGCTATTTGTAATTTTTTTTGTGGCACGGCAAAACACCCAGAGTAAGACAAAAATACTTCAGAACTGTAAGTTTTATGGTGGTCTTTGCTTACCAAATTTTCAATTTTATTACTGGGCAGCTAATATAAACAAAATTTGCTTGCTGGTCTAATCCAGTTGACATAACCTGGTGTCAATTAGAAATATATTCATGTCCCTCAGCTTCACTTTCAGCTTTGCTTACAGGTCCAACTTCTGTGAACCGCTCTGGCCAAACTAACAACCCCATATTTGTACATACATTTCGGATATGGTTTCAGTTTAGGAAACAGTTTAAATTTACAGACCCCGTAGTCTTGACCCCAATTAAAAAAAAAACAATGTTTAAATCTGCTCTTACTGATCCAACATTCTCCTTATGGCAGAATAAAGGACTAAAATGTTTCAAATATTTATTTAGAGAAGGGTTGTTTTGCTCTTTCACTGATTTAGCTTCTAAATTTCATCTCCCACCCTCTCATTTGTTTAGATATTTCCAGATAAGAGCTTGTGCAAAATCCTTATTTCCTAACTTCCCTCATCTGCCTCCTGAACAGCCGTGGAGCGAACTTATACAACTTAACACGCTGCAAGGGTCTTTAATTTCAAAGATTTATAATTCGATTCAATCATATGATGTGTTTTTAACCACAAACACTAAGAGAGCTTGGGAGCAGGAATTGGGGCTGGTTTTTGATGATCACTGGTGGGAGAAAGCCCTGATGGCTATTCATAATACCTCTATATGTGCCCCCCTGAGCCTGATACAGTTCAAAGTCAAAGGGGCGGCCGTGGTGTAGTGGTAAGGGCAGTCGTCTCCCGATCGGAAAGTTGGCGGTTCGACTCCCGGGACCCGCACCATGTGTCGTTGTGTCCTTGGGCAAGACACTTAACCCTGAGTTGCTCCCGGTAGGACTGGAAAGCACCTTGCATGGTAGTCTGCCGCCACCGGTTTATGAATGTGTGTAGCATTCAATATATGTGTAGCACTTTGAGATTTTCAGTAATGAAAAGTGCGTTATAAATTGAATTAATTATTATTATTATTATTAAAGTGGTATTCAGATGTCATTATTCAAAATCTAGACTGGCACGGATCTACCCTAATGTAATAGATGTTTGTTACCGTTGTGAAGGCTCGCCCTGCAATCTTACACATATGTTTTTTTCATGCTCAGCCCTTGTGAATTTCTGGCAAATTTACTTTCATACCATATCGATTATACTTTCGAAAACTATTGACATCTCGGCTTATACTGTTATATTCGGTCTCCCGGAGCAATATAGTCAATACTCCACAAGAGAGTTGAAGGTGATAGCTTTTACATCTTTGATCGCTAGGTGTCACCTTCTCTGTAATTGGAAATCAACTAAAGCTCCATCTAGCACAATGTGGATAAATGAGGTCATGTCCTTTTTGAAAGTGGACATCTTTATATATAATATATTTTTATATATTAGATATACTAAATCTGGAAACTTGGAACAAATTCTACTCTATATACAAGAAAATACAAGAAAATACAAGATAGGTTTATTAACATTGCATCAATTTCCACCGATACAGCGTAAATATGTAATTACAGTCATCCAGGAGAGAGTTGAGTGCAAAAAGCTGCTGCTTATCAAAACACATGACATGTTCATTAGCGCGGCCGCTCTCATCCGTCACCAGATGAAGGTCAAAGGTGGGAAAAATAGGGTAAGAAACCATGAGGGTTTTACAGCGTTGATATTAAAAAAAATGAATCACGTTTTGTCTGCAAGACACCGCATGATCCAGTAAAAACCATATCTTAAGCACATTTAGTTACAGTAACATATTGCATGTTGAGAGAGATGGACCGAGGCAGGGAGGTTTCTGTCCATGACACATTCCGGGACTCCGTTAACGGTCATAGAAAAGTTCTCCGGGGGGAGGGGGGGGGTAAGCAGACAAGACAGAGACAGCTGTGTTTTCCACAGTAAGCAATTCAGGAGAATTTAGATATCCAGCTTGTCCAAGGCTGTTTCCAAGGGAGTCAGATAAGAATTCACAAAATATTTTCACATCAGGCAGACACTGTAATTTTTTTGCAGCCTTCAGTCTGTGAGGGCAATTCTGTCCAAATATCAGCCATTTATGGAATTTGTTGCCTTAATGTAGAAATACAAATTCCCCTGCATATCTAGTTCTTTTCTTTCCCTTTTTTATTTATTTTTATTGTTTTATATTTTATTTATTATTACTTTCACCTTACCGTGTTTCATAATTGGAGATGTTCTGTATGTGTTCAGTGTTCCTTAAAAAAGGCATGTTAGAGTCAAAGGTGTGAATAGTTTGTTTATCTTCAATACTTTTATACCCTTGAAATTGTAAATACCTTTGTTCTATATGCAAAAATATCAATAAGCATGTGTGAAATAAAATAAAAAAATATCTTCGGAAAATTATGAAAAAAACACATAAATTACATAGATGCACCTGCATATAAACTGCGGATTACAAAGTGTGAGATAAAAGTAACTGCTTTTACACCAGCAAGTATGGTAAGTCCAAATAAATACCTCATTGGCTACAATTCCAAATTTGTCTGACTAATCAAACCGTCTTTCCAGGCATTCATGCTCTTTGTTGAATATTTGGTTTTAATAGCATTAATATTCTGGTATGCTGAATACCTTGTGTTGAGGAACTTTTGCTAGAGATTGTATACAAAAATTCAACATAAAAATACAAGCTCATGTCAAACCATGCATGATCACATAAAATATTAAAGGCAACATATTAACTTGTGATACAAAGTAACAGCGTTGTAAATTACTTTATGTGTGAGATCATGTCATAAGTATTAGTACTCCAAAAATGTGTTTGAATTAATCTCAGATACTACCACACAAATTTTTTTCTCAAAATCTGTAAAATTGACCCAGTTAGTTATTTTTGTTCTTGCTAACATAGATTAGCTGTGGTGGCCAAATGTATATCCAATGATATGTTTTTTCTTGGGACGTGGAATGTCACCTCTCTGGTGGGGAAGGAGCCTGAGCTGGTGTGTGAGGTTGAGAGGTTCCAGCTAGAAATAGTCGGACTCACCTCAACGCATGGCTCTGGAACTAGTTTCCTGGAGAGGGGTTGGACACTCTTCCACTCCGGAATTGCCCCTGGTGAGAGGCGCCAAGCAGGAGTGGGCATACTTGTTGTCCCCCATCTTGGTACCTGTACGTTGGGGTTCACCCCGGTGAACGAGAGGGTAGCCTCCCTCTGCCTACGTGTGGGGGGATGGGTCCTGACTGTTGTTTGTGCATATGCGCCAAACGACAGCTCAGATTACCCACACTGTTTGAAGTCCTTGGAGGGGTATTGGAGAGTGCGTCTCCTGGGGACTCCCTTGTTCTACCGGGGGACTTCAACGCTCACATGGGCAATGACAGTGAGACCTGGAGGGGTTTTGTTGGGAGGAACGGCCCCCCTGATCTGAACTTGAGTGGTGTTCTATTATTGGACTTCTGTGCTCGTCATGAATTGTCCATAACGAACATCATGTTCAAGCATAAGGGTGTCCATATGTGCTCTTGGTACCAGGCCACCCTAGGTCGCAGTTCGATGATCGACTTTGTTGTCGTCTCATCTGATCTGCGGCCGCATGTCTTGGACACTCGGGTGAAGAGAGGGGCGGAGCTGTCAACTGACCACTACCTGGTGGTGAGTTGGCTCCGATGGTGGGGGAGGATGCCGGTCAGACCTGGCAGACCCAAACGTATTGTGAGGGTCTGCTGGGAACGTCTGGCAGAGTCTCCCGTAAGACGGAGCTTTAACTCCCACCTCCGGAAGAGCTTTGAACACGTTCCGAGAGAGGTGGGGGACATTGAGTCCGAGTGGGCCATGTTCCGCGCCTCTATTGTCGAGGCGACTTATCGGAGCTGTGGCCGCAAGGTTGTTTGTGCCTGTCATGGCGGCAACCCTCAAACCCAGTGGTGGACTCCGGCGGTGAGAGATGCTGTCAGGCTGAAGGAGTCCTATTGGGCCTTTTTGGTCTGTGGGACCCCGGAAGCAGCTGATGGGTACCAGCAGTCCAAATGGCATGTAGCTCAGATGGTTGCTGAGGAAAAAACTCGGGCGTGGGAGGAGTTTGGAGAGGCCATGGAGAATGACTTCCATACGGCTTCGAGGCGATTCTGGTCCACCATCCGGCGTCTCAGGGGGGGGGTACGCGACCAACACCATTTATGGTGGGGATGGCGTGCTGTTGACCTCAACTCGGGATGTTGTGAGTCGGTGGGCAGAATACTTCGAAGACCTCCTCAATCCTACTGGCATGTCTTCCACTGAGGAAGCAGAGCCTGGGGACTTTGGGTCGGGCTCTCCAATCTCTGGTGCTGAGGTCACCGAGGTGGTTAAAAAGCTCCGTGGCAGGGCCCCAGGGTGGATGAGATTCGCCCTGAGTTCCTTAGGGCTCTGGATGTTGTGGGGTTGTGTTGGCTTACGCGACTCTGCAATATTGCGTGGACATATGGGGCAGTTCCCTTGGATTGGCAGACTGGCTTGGTGGTTCCCCTATTCAAAAAGGAGGACCGTAAAGTGTGTTCCAACTATAGGGGGATCACACTCTTAAGCCTCCCTGGTAAGGTCTATTCAGGGGTTCTGGAGAGGAGGGTCTGTCGGATAGTCGAACCTCGGATTCAAGAGGAGCTGTGTGGTTTTTGTCCTGGTCGTGGAAGACTGGACCAGTTCTACACCCTCAGCAGGGTCCTGGAAGGTAGGTGGGAGTTTGTCCAACCAGTTTACATGTGTGTTGTGAACTTGGAGTAGGCATTCGATTGCGTCCCTTGGGGGGCCCTGTGGGGGGAACTCTGGGAATATGGGATACCAGGCCCTTTGATACGGGCTGTTAGGTCCCTGTACGACCGCCGTCAAAGCTTGGTCCGCATTGCCGGCATTAAGTCAGGCTTGTTTCCAGTGAGAGTTGGACTCCGCCAAGGTTGCCCTTTGTCTCGATTTTGTTCATAACTTTTATGGACAGAATTTTTAGGTACATCCAAGGTGTTGAGGGGATCTGTTTTGGTGGCCTTAGAATCACTTCTCTGTTTTTTGTAGATGATATGGTCCTATTGGCTTCATCAGTTCGTGATCTACAGCGTTCACTGGAGTGGTTTACAGTCAAATCTGATGTAGCAGGGATGAGGATCAGTTACTCCAAATCCGAGGCCATAGTCTTGAGCAGGAAAAGGGTAGAGTGCCCTCACTGGGTCAGGGAGGAGGTCCTGCCCCAAGTGGAGGAGTTTAAGTATCTCGGGTCTTGTTCACAGATTAGGGAAAACGAGCGTGAGATTGATAGGCAGATAGGTGCAGCGTCCGCAGTGAAGCGGGCGCTGTACCGGTCTGTCGTGGTGAAGAGAGAGCTGAGTCAAAAGGCAAAGCTCTCAATTTACCGATCGATCTATGTTCCCACCCTCATCTATGGTCATGAGCTTTGGGTTGTGACCGAAAGAACGAGATCTCGGATACAAGCGGCTGAAATGAGTTTTCTCCGCAGGGTGTCTGGACTCTCCCTTAGAGATAGGGTGAGAAGCTCGGTCATCCGGGAGGGACTCGGAGTAGAGCCGCTGCTTCTCCACATCGAGAGGAGCCAGTTGAGGTGGCTCGGGCATCTGGTTAGGATGCCTCCTGGACGCCTCCCTGGTGAGGTGTTCCGGGCATGTCCCACCGGGAGGAGACCCAGAGGAAGACCCAGGACACGCTGGAGGGACTATGTTTCTCGGCTGGCCTGGGAACACCTTGGGATTCCCCCGGAGGAGCTGGCCCAAGTGGCTGGGGAGAGCGAAGTCTGGGCCTCCTTACTTAGGCTGCTACCCCCGCGACCCGACCTCGGATAAGCGGAAGAGAATGGATGGATGGATGTTTTTCTTTCAATTGTTATTAAAACCATATACAGTTTTAAATATAAACATATAAAAAAAGCTAAGTCCTCTGGACATTCAAAAAAAAAAAAAAGTTTAAAAAAAACTGTAGAAACGTTTCGTCTTTTGTCCGAAAGACTTCCTCAGTCTGAGAAGCTGTATTCAGCTCAGTCCATCATTAAACAGGGGTGGAGGCCTCCGGGTTCAACTGTCCCCCTCTTACAATGCTGTTATTGCTAGTATCACTCAGCCCTCTGTGAATAGCAAACAACCATCAGGGTGTTAACGATCCATCGTCAGGCTGATGGTCCTCCTTGATCATGTGAGCAGCTGGTTTCGGCTGTCATCAGCCAACTGGTTGATCCACTGTGAGAGGGTGCTATTTATAAGACTGAGCTGAATACAGCTTCTCAGACTGAGGAAGTCTTTCGGACGAAAGACGAAACGTTTCTACAATTTTTTTGCTTTGTTTTTTTTGTTGTTTTTTTTAATGTCCAGAGGACCAGACTTAGCTTTTTTAGATTTTTCTACCTGGATTATTGAGCATGCATCAGAGCATATACAGTATGTTTTTTTTAAGTTATTTTGATTTTTTTTTAAAACTGACAAACACCAGCAGTTATGTCAAAAAGGCGTTCAATACAAGATCAACGACTGAGAATCTTCACTAGCATACCAGCAGTTATGCTAACGTTTGAAGCTAAATTATCTTATGAGTAGTGCTTGTAGTACTTTACATGTTGGGGTTTGGCCTTTTTCTCAACAAAGTTGATCTTATTATGTGTTTTGATGCACACAAGTGTTATGCTAGTATTCTATTAATCAATGAGTCCATATTCTGTTTATGGTGTTCAGAGTACCGGTACATGTATCCTTACTGAGTGACTGTGGTAGCATGGTACAATACAGTTAATTATTAGGAATGAATAAAGTACTGTATGCACATACCATAAGCTACAGAATACTACTGTAGTTCTGAACATTTTGTTAAACTGAATTATCTCCTGGAATTTCAGGATTTACAAAGGAAAAATCAAGGAAAGCTCAAGGAATTTTGTTTTCATGAAATGATGGGAACCCTGTATATTTTAAAATTTAATGAGCATGTATTAGATTCACAGTAAACTCACTGCAAAGAATAACACAAGAATATGTATTTCCAAAAAATACAAATGTTCCCACTTTTCTATAAAATATTAAAACAATTTGTATCATGAACAAAGATATAAAATAGTTCTTCTCCGAGAGAAGACACAATAAAAGACAAAAACAACCATGTTCTGATTTGATCCAGAATGCAGCAGCCTGAGTTTTAACCAGTACAGACAAAAGAGAGCACATTGCACCAGTTTTGGCCTCCCTGCACTGGCTACCAGTTCACTTTTGTATCCAGCTCATAATACTCTTGTATGTCTATAAATGACAGAACAGCCCTGCCCGCTCCTATCTCACTGATCTGCTGCAGCCGTATGTCCCACCACATTCTCTGTCAGCGGACCAGTTGCTTATCACAGTTCCAGGAACTCTTCTTAAACGCAGAGGTGACAGGACCTTCTCTGTAGCAGGCCCAAGACTTTGGAACGAGTTACCTCTGCTTGTCAGACAGGCCCCCTCCATCACAGTTTTTAAATCCCGCTTAAAAACCCACTACTATTCCGTTGCTTTCAACACTCTTTGATCTGTGTTGAACCTGTATGTATCACACTGTGTTAGTCATCATGTTATTATAATAATAATAATAATAATAATCATCATTTTATTTAAAAGCGCCTTTCATGACACCCAAGGACACTTAACAAACCAACACAGTGAATACAGAGCAAACATTATCAGCGACAAATTGAAATATAAAATACATAAAGGATATAAAATGGAAGATAAAAATACATTTAGTAAAGTTAATGATAAGCTAGTCTAAAGAGATGTGTTTTCAGGGCAGTCTTGAACAGAGAAAGGGAGGTGGTGTTTCGAAGGTCGGGCGGTAGAGCGTTCCAGAGGTGAGGGGCAGAGCAGGTGAAGGCCCTGCTCCCCATGGTGGAGAGGCGGGCAGAGGGTACATGGAGTTGTAGTGAAGAGGAGGATCTGAGAGAGCGTGATGGGATGGAGATTTGTAGGAGGTCAGATAGATAAGGAGGGGCAAGGTTGTGGATAGCTTTGAACGTGAGGAGTAGAATTTTGAAGATGATGCGTGATTTAACCGGGAGCCAGTGGAGCTGCTGCAGGACAGGAGTGATGTGGTTATAGTAGGAGGTTTGAGTGATGACACGGGCAGCTGAGTTCTGGACCATCTGTAACTTGTGGAGAGATTTGTTGGGGAGGCCGTAGAGAAGGGAGTTGCAGTAATCAATACGGGAAGTCACAAGACTGTGCACCAGGATGGCTGTGGAGCGGGGCGTGAGAGAAGGACGGAGACGGTTAATATTACGGAGGTGGAAATAGGCAGACCGAGTAATATTGTTGATGTGTGAAGTGAAGGAGAGAGTGGTGTCGAGGATGACACCGAGGCTCTTGACCTGAGGGGAGGGGGATAGCAGAGAGTTGTTAAGGGGGACGAGAAGATGTTCTGATTTTGAAATAGAGTTTTTGGTACCGACGAGAATGACTTCTGTTTTGTTGCTGTTTAGTTGAAGGAAATTGTTAGAAAACCAGTGATTTAGCTCGTTGAGACAGTCGGTGAGGATGGAGGGTGGGTGGGTGGAGTTTGGTTTTGATGACAAGTAGAGCTGCGTGTCATCAGCATAGCAGTGGAAATGGATGCCGTGTTTGCGGAAGATGTGGCCTAGAGGAAGGAGGTAAATGATGAAGAGGAGGGGTCCGAGGACAGAGCCTTGGGGGACACCCGTGGAGACAGGGGAAGACTGGGAACGGAAGGATTTAAGCTGAATGAATTGAGTGCGGTCAGAGAGATAGGAGGTGAACCAGTCTAACGGGGTACCTGAGATGCCAATGGAGGTTAGTCTGTTGAGGAGGATAGAATGACAGATGGTGTCGAAGGCAGAACTTAGATCAAGAAGAATGAGGATGGACAGAAGACCAGAGTCAGCAGCAAGAAGAAGGTCGTTAGTGATTTTTACTAGGGCTGTTTCGGTGCTATGGTGGGGGCGAAATCCAGATTGAAACTCTTCATAAATGTTGTTGTTGGACAGGTGAGAGTGAAGTTGACTAGCAACAGTTTTTTCAAGGATCTTGGAGATGAAGGGCAGATTGGAGATCGGACGAAGATTACTGAAGTTGGTGAAGTCAAGACCTGGTTTCTTGATGATGGGGGTGATGGCAGCAGATTTGAAGGCTGTGGGAACAATGCCAGAGGTTAGGGAGGAGTGGATGATATTAGTGATGATAGGGAGCAGAGACGGGAGACAGGATTTAACAAGAACTGTGGGGAATGGGTCAAGTTGACAGGATGAGGACTTGCTGATAATGTCAGCAATGTCATCAGCAGAAGGGAGGGAGAAGACAGAGAAAGGGAGGGAGGGAGGGGGGAGTTCAAAATGGATGTTGGGGGCAGTATTTGGACCAAGGTGTTTATGAATTGAAATAATCTTTTCGTTGAAATATGACATCAGGGAGTTGCAAAATTCTGTGGAAACCATGTGAGAGGGCAGGGAGTTAGGAGATGAGACAGAACGGTGGAGGAGAGAGAACAATGTTTTTGAATTACCAACATTAGAACTGATGATGTCAGAGAAGTAGCTGGATTTGGCTTGAGAAATACTGTTCTTGTAATGGACGAGGTGGTTTGCATAAAGTTCCTTGTGAATTGTGAGACCAGATTTTTTATAGAGACGCTCTAGCCGCCGACCTTTTGTTTTCAGGGAGCGGAGTTCTGGAGTGAACCAGGGTGCAGAGTTGGAGAAGGAAACAGTCCGGGTTTTCAGAGGAGCAACAGAGTTAAGGATGTTGGTGAGGCTGGTGTTATATAATGTGATGAGATCATCTGGGTTGGAGGAGCTGAAGGTGGAGAGGGTATTATTAATATGAGATAAGAAAGTGTCATGGTTGATATTCTTGATATTACGGAAGGAAAGAGTGCGTTGAGGTTTATCTGAGGAAAATTTAAGATTAACAGTGAATGAATGAATTATATGCTAGGGATGCAAATCTCTCAGTGTCTGGAGAATCTATTTGATTCCGATTTTTGGTGTCACGATTAGATTCAAAATCGATTTTTTGATTCAAACGATTTTTCTATTACAATGGTCATGAATTTAGTTTCAGTTTTTTAACTGGTTCTGTACTGTATCAAATTTTTTGCATAATTTGATATTTATACTAGCCTGGTTAAAGTTGCAGTATGTAGCTTTTTTTATAAACATATTTCTTCTCTCAGTCACTATTTTTTGTCAGAGTGATGTTAAACAGGTAATCTTTGAGAAATACTATATTCCTCTGGCGTCTCCCGGTGGTTAAAATAGCATTTATAAAAACCAGAGCGGGCCGTTTTTGACCAGCCAATCAAAACAGAGTTATTTTCATGAACGAGCTTCCCCCGCCCTCCCCCCCGCCTCTCCCAGCGGCAGCGCGCAGGCGCAGCAGCAGCAGCCGGGCAGTGGGCACGCTCCCGTCTCAAACAGTAGCTGTTTCAAGATGGCGGAGGTGGCGAGAGCCTCGAGTGCTCAGAGGATTGCAAAGCGATGCAGAGTTAGCAACTTTCCTGCTTGAAAAGTAAGTGTCTTTGCTTGACTCATGTGATAGCGCAAATGCCATGATATTATCTACAACAGGCTAAAATCGTTTTCCGGCCTACAGCTGACGTGATGCTAATGGCAGCAGCTAACTCATTCAACCTCAGTATTGTTTTGATACGTACATTTAGTTATCCTAACTTATTGTATTGTGGATCAGCATGCAGATATGTTGAAAGTACTGTAACTGCGCTGTCTGTGTAAGAGAGGCATGATCTCAACAACTAGCAATTAGCATATTGTCTGCAGATCATTTGGTGTTCATAATCTAAAAGTCTGTTAGTTGTACTACACAATATATGTTGTTGATGCATACATCTCAACCTCTTTGGACGTTTACCTGTATAAAGGGCCTCAAAAATTATTAAATTTTGGAATCAAATCTGTAAAACTTGCGGTGGGGTGGACGAGTTTGCTGCGGACATGAGCATGCAGTGAAGCAGGATGAAAGGAGAGCATAAAAAGTTCAAATTTTACTTCTAGCAGCAGAACAGGATGGAAGATGGCTGTTTGATGCTATTTTTTAAATCATCCTACATGCTTTGATATGTTAGATAAATTTGTCATTGTGTGATAAATGTGTTGAAAAGAATATCTGATTATTGTTTGAACTACATTATATGTTTTTATGCAGAGATGATGACTTTGGGGAAGGTCTCAGAAGTGAATTTGGGGAGACTCCCATTCAGGTTTTGGAAACAAGGTAAGTAAGGGGAAACTGTATTTATGTCAAGATTATTTTATGGTTTGCACTGCAACTAATATAACTGTGATCATAATATTATTACACAATTTTAAAATGTAGATGGTAAGGTTGTATGTCTAATATTGTTTATGAAATGTATTTCCACCAGATATTACGGTAGGCAGAAACAAAAACCAAAGTTTAATAGTTGTTTTTATATAATCCATCCATCCATCCATCCATTTTCTTCCTCTTATCCGGGGTCGGGTCGCGGGGGTAGCAGCCTAAGTAGGGAGGCCCAGTCTTCCCTCTCCCCAGCCACTTGGAGCAGCTCCTCTGGGGGAATCCCAAGGCGTTCCCAGGCCAGCCGAGAAACATAGTCCCTCCAGCGTGTCCTGGGTCTTCCTCTGGGTCTCCTCCCGGTGGGACATGCCCGGAACACCTCACCAGGGAGGCGTCCAGGAGGCATCCTAACCAGATGCCCGAGCCACCTCAACTGGCTCCTCTCGATGTGGAGAAGCAGCGGCTCTACTCCGAGTCCCTCCCGGATGACTGAGCTTCTCACCCTATCTCTAAGGGAGAGTCCAGACACCCTGCGGAGAAAACTCATTTCAGCCGCTTGTATCCGAGATCTTGTTCTTTCGGTCATAACCCAAAGCTCATGACCATAGATGAGGGTGGGAACGTAGATCGATCGGTAAATTGAGAGCTTTGCCTTTTGACTCAGCTCTCTCTTCACCACGACAGACCGGTACAGCGCCCGCTTCACTGCGGACGCTGCACCTATCCGCCTATCAATCTCACGCTCCAGTTTTTATATAATGTATTTCTTTATTGTTATGGCTTTTCTGTGCTGCAATTTTAGTGGACATAAAATTAGAATAATACAGATGCACAATATTGACAATAAATATCTTTGAAGCTTATTTTTTTTATTATTTTATTTTTCTAACCACGTCACAGAAAATGTACAACTTTATAAATTTAAGAATTTTTAAAAAGATGACTTAATTAAAATTCTGTGTTCATGTATAACATACACAGACCAAAAACATGCATGTTAGACTGATTGGTAACTCTAAATTGACCCTAGGTGTGAGTGAGACAGGTCTCTCTTGTAAATGAGTCCCCGTGGCTCAACGAGGCTAGCCTGTATAAATAAAGGTTGAATGAATGAATGTTCTTCTTCCTCAGGTTGTCAGCGCTGTCCTGTTGATGATGATGGTGGTGGTGGTCCCACAGACAGCAGCAAAGCCACACAGGAAGTCCTTTGAAGGATTAGCAGAAGAAACGGTCCCTCTGCGTTTGGACCCAAACAATTTAGTTCCCAGCCTAAAAGTCAGTTCTTTGGCCAGCGACTCCATCTCACCGTGGACCTACAAGTGAGGCTTCAGCTCCTCAGTGTGTTGTCCTTCATGAAGCTCAGAGTCCTGTTAACAGTTTTTGTCTCCTCTCTGTCCTCAGCATCTCCAGGGATGACAACATGTTCCCTCATGCGCTGTCGCAGGCTCACTGTTTGCTCAAAACCTGCCTGGACCACCAAGGACTGGAGGACGGGGGCCTGGAGTCCCGTCCCATTCTGCATCAGGTGCTGGTTCTGAGGCGAGTCAAGACGCCAGGGCCAGGCACAGCTACCACTACCGCCTGGAGTCCAAACTCATCTCAGTGGGTTGCACCTGCGTGAGACCGAAGGTGATCAACCAGCACTGAGGACTGACCCATGGAGACCAGATGAAGACCATCTCCACGTGGGGTGTCCTCCAAAGATCTGTGGCAGGGTGTGGCCTTGGGGCAATTTCAATCCCAAAAATCCTCAATTAAAAGAAAAGAACTTTTAAACGAGTTGATGAAGTTTATCAATGAACCTTAATTTTTTTATTTATATATACTGTATATATATATATATATACAGTAGTCATTCATTCATTCAACCTTTATTTAGTCAGGTAAATCTCATTGAGCCTCGAGGGCTCATTTACAAAAGTGACCTGCTACTAACTAAAGAATGATGAACAGCAATGGTAGAATATGTTCATCATTCTACATTCATACATACATATATATATATATATATATATATATATATATATATATATATATATATATATATATAGATATATATATAGATATATATATATATATATATATATATATATATATATATATATATATATAGATATATAGATATATATATATATAGATATATAGATATAT
>JBBPBX010001778.1:85733-97942 GCA_038048925.1 Garcialebias charrua | reverse complement strand
TAAACATCTCCCGTGGAGCTTTTGTTTGAACACATGCACGCAGCACGCACGCGCAGACAGCCGGCATTTTAACAATGGCGGTGGACTGGACAGTGGACACACGCACCACTTTCTGAACTATAGCTGATGGAATATATTTTGATTCTCATATTTAATTATTCTACACCTTACCTGCATCTGTGTTGGAAGAGAGCCAGCTGCCTGGATCCAGTTGTCTGTTAACGAGGCAGTCGGACATTTCACGTGTCACGCTGCACTATAACATACTAAATGTGCTATATATTAACAGTTTAACAATAATAAACAGTATTTATGTTAGCGTGGGAGATATTTACATTTATCTGAGCTAAATGAAGCTATCTGGACTCGTTACGTCATGCCTAACATGCTGCATGTTGAAAATGAAGACACCAGGTTGATTTTTAATTTATTTATTTATTCAACACCACAAACTCATGTCACAAACACTGAGAATTAAATTGAACACTTTTAAAAACACGTTAACCGAACTTTAATGAACTGGACTCTGTTGTTTTCATCCTGGTGGACACTGGACCCAGATCCGAACCGCCGGTCCGCTTCGTGGAACAGCTTCGACCTCGCAGGAAAAAAATAAAAATAAAACCTCAGTTGGTTGTTCTGTGATCGAACTAAACACAAGGAAACATTATTAAGAACATGGTTTACCTTGTAGCGCTGCTGTAAATCAGCTGATTCTCACGGACTAAAGTCAGACATGTTGACTCGGTTCCGGTCCAGTCAGCAACTGGTGTGCAGATGAAGCGGTCCACTTGGTGTCAGATCTGTTGACTCTTATCCAAATTCCAGCTTTAACTTGTTGTTAACTTGTTGACAACAACTTGTAGTAGCTGAACTTTTAGCCAGAGAGGAAAACAGGCTGCCTCGTCTGCTCTGTTTACATCAGGCAGCAGTGGCACGCATGCGCAGTAGTGAAGGTTCCAAAGATCACAGCGCCATCTACAGGCCCAGCATGGTAACTACAGTAAATTCATGAGTACGGGGGGTGGAGGGGAGAGAGTCGTATCCACAGAATTCGCCCATGTCAACGCAAAACTTTCAACCTAATTAACATACCCAAAAGTTGCGTTTCCCCCACACAGTGTCCGTGTAAACAGGGCCTAAGTTTCAAGAAAATCCGCGGTGTGGTTTATGAGTTTTCTTGCTAAAAAAACTGCTAACGTCACAGCTAATAGTAGCTACCTCCAGAGCAGGAGGCCGGGCAGCGACAGAGCAGTCTGAGCAGGAGGCTTTTTTCGGACACGAGCTAGAAACGGTCGGTGTACTCCTATGGAAGTGTCCCCCTAGCAGACAAAAGTGGTACTGCACAATTTTTTGGCCAAAATGAAAAACGGCGATATCAGAGCCAAAAATGTGTCTAAAAATATGGGGAAAAAATCCATAAATAACACTCTTCGGCGTATAATCCGCAGGACATTCAAATTAGTAAAAAAAAACTGCGTGTTATACCCCGAAAAGTACGGTATGTGGAAGTGTTCCTGAGCCCAGAACCAGACCTGGTTTTAATGCGAGATCCAGAACAGACTAAAAAATAAATAAAAAAAATACAAGGAAAAAAGTACAATTTTCAAATCGTTTCAGTTTATTTCTTTAGGTCCGTCACAGCAGCAGTCATCTCAGGTCAGAAACATTCACCTGTTAACAGCTGACCTGGTTCCTGTGTTCCGTTGTGAATAAAATGTGGGTTTATGGGGTGTGTTTACATTTTACAGGACGTCCCAACATTAAACAAAATGTTTCTTCACCAAAAAGCTGCAGGGAAAGCCAGCCGCTCACTTGAAGCACCGAGCGGCTGCAGGATAGTAAAGCTTTCTCAGTGGAAGGAGAAATGTTTTCTGGTGTTAAAGATTCTTAGTCAGCATCAGCTACTTCTTTGTTTCAGCACTTCAGGAGAAAGTTAGAGAGCTGAGGTCTGTGAGCATCATCCTGTCATCCCGGAGGGAAAGTTTGGCATGCGTGGCTTATTTTTTCACATTCACTTCCCTTTTCAGTTTCTGCTGTAGCTTTAACCTCCCTGACGGCTCGTCGTTCTGCTGAGCCTGCGGAAACATGCAACCCCACACACACACACACGTACACACCTCAGGAGCTAACTCTCACCCCTTTAACGTTTATTCTTCTGTCTGCAGGCGAGCGGTTACCCAAACCGGAGCGAGGCAAGATGAGGGTCCACAAGATCAACAACGTGAACAAAGCTTTGGACTTTATTGCCAGCAAGGGGGTGAAGCTGGTGTCTATTGGAGCGGAGGGTGAGCATGAGCTAACTGAAGCAGTGGAGTCATTTAAAGTGTATGTGACATCATCTTCCTACTCTGCATAAAATGTTACAAGATATATATGTTGTATCATTCAACTATGTTCGTCGTTAACAAAATGATAAATTAATGAAAATTCCTTTCAAAGTGAGTTAAAAATTAAAAACCCTGTTTCTTCACGGGACATCCGACTACACGCGAATGCAACATCTGTGACGTAGGAGGGAGAACGTCTTTAGAACGCCCCTTTTACATATTCATGGCGGACAAGAAATAAACCGACTAATTTAGCAATCTAAGTTAAGATTTCAGCTATTTGTCTTCAGTTTGGGAAGCAGAAAGTTAGATGAACAAGAAACAGGAGGTTCTAGTTTAGGTCTGCACCCGTGCATGTACTGCATCCTGCCGCGGGCGCCTCCGGCGCATCGTGAGAGCAGCTGAGAAGATCGTCGGCACCTCCTTCCCCTCACTGCAGGACTTACACAGCAACCGCCTCACTCGGAAAGCTCTCTGCATGGCAGGTGATCCCACACACCCACTACACAGCTGCTTCAGACTGCTGCCATCAGGGAGGAGACTGAGGAGTCTCCAGGCTCGAACCAGCAGACTGAGAGACAGCTCTGTTCATCAGGCAGTCAGGATGCTAAACACTCTGCCTGCTCTGCCTCCCCTCCCATTTGAACTGCCTTAACACAAAAAACTTTCTCACACATTACCACACAACACAAAGATTTTAACACTGGACTCTGTGTCATCAAACGGGTTATTCACTAAACTCTCGGTCATGTGCTCATTCAGTTTGCACTACTTCTCATATTTGCACTGTTTGTATTACATTACTGCCTATAGTCATACTACTGTTTATATTCACTGTTTACATTAATACTGTTTACATTTATTACTACTGTTTACATTTATTACTACTGTTTACATTTATTACTACTGTTTACATTTACACTACTTTTATATCTACACTACTGCTGATACATATACAGTATTCTCTGACTAGCCTTATTTAAGGATGCCCAATGTGCCTTATGTGCCTTACTGCATATGCCACTTTGCCTCTATACCAACATCAACTACCTCATACATATACTGTGTACATTAACTCATATGCTGCTTTGCCACTCTTTGCAAATGTCAATGCTAGAACCTTCAGTTTATTTTATAGATATACTTTTTATACTACTATGCAAAAACTCAGGACAGTATTACACTTTTATTATTTCATTTTATGCTTATGTTCATTAAATGTTTAGTGTTTTAGTGTTGGTGTAAATTTTCATACTTTTATACTACTATGCAAAAACTCAGGACAGTGTTACACTTTTACTATTTTATGCTTATGTTTATTAAATGTTTTAGTGTTTTAGTGTTTAAATGGTTACTGTTGCACCGGGGGACTGAGAGAAACGCAATTTCAATCCTGTGTATGTCCTGTACATATTGCAGTTCTGACAATAAAGTTGACTTTGACTTTGATTTATTTGAGTCTTACCTTTTCAGGAAGCGAGGGAGCTCCGAGAGAGGGGGGGCAGCTTTGTTTATTCCATACTTGACGAAGTATTTCATCTTTTGGGAAAGTGAAAAGGCTCACTTGTTCATAATAATAATAAATTCAATTTATACCGCACTTTTCATTAATAAAAATCTCAAAGTGCTACAACAATAAAACAAGTGATAAAATCAAGTAAAATCAATAATGATATCAACCAAGATCAAAGATAAAATCATGTGGAGGCAGAATAAGCTTGCTTAAAAAATAAATAAATAAAACAAGTGATAAAATCAAGTAAAATCAATAATAATATCAACCAAGATCAAAGATAAAATCATGTGGAGGCAGAATAGGCTTGCTTAAAAAGAAAAGTCTTTAAAGGGGACCTCAGATGTTTATTTTTTATTTTTATGGTATTTCTGTGGGCTATCCAGACCCTATTCCTTCAATTTAATGCACAAAATAATTCTTAGATAATCAATTATACCCTTTTTAATTCTGCCATTTTTAACTTTCGTTTTGAACGACCGGTTTCTGATACAAGTTCTGAAGTCCACGCCCTTCAACGATCTGTTTACGCCCTCTGTAACAGCCAGTATCTGTAATGTGTTGTTGTTTTAAAATTAGCTCTTTTTTTATTACTCATTTGACTTACTGTTAGTGCTAGCTTAAGATAACTTACCGAAACCCGTCTGAGCGCGCCGCAATTTGCTGCTCCTTTTAGCATTAGACCACCCGAATCCGATGCTAATGTTAGCTTGTTCCTCTTCCGGTGTTCGCCAGCTCCGCTCGTTGCACGCGGCGATTTTGGGAGTTATCGCTGTTCCAGTCAAGACAACACAAAGTTCACCAAGTGTCTCCCGTAAATTAATCCGTAAGGAGAAGGTCCTCGCTGCTGCGAGGCTCCTGTGAGGCTTCAGTGAGGCTGTACAGTTGAAGCTCCGCTCCATCAAGCCAGAAGAGGGTCCCGTCGCAACCGGTCTCTACGCCGGGGGTATGCTCGTTTAATTTTTGCCGGCGGCGCGTTGGGAGAGATCGCAAATACACTAAAAATTGAACTAAAACATAAAAATAACAATTATACTTTATTTATAAAGCCATTTAAAAAACCACAGCTGCAACAAAGTGCTGTACACATGAAATTAATAACATATAAACAAAAGATGAGATGAAATCATGAAAAACAACAGTCATGTGTTTAATACAGAAGTGGGTTGAGCCTAACCAGGGGTTGCTAGGTGAGGGGCTGGACTCAGGTTGGGGTGGGTTGTCCTCTCTCGCTTGTGACGTCACAAGCGAGATTGACTTCCAGTTTATTTCAAAAACGAAACCTATATTATCACAGTAAAATAAATCTACTTAGAGTAAATAAACCACTGGGTGCATTTTTTTGGCCTTTGGACTGTTTTTTTATGAAGTAAATACCCAAAGTTGAGTAAAAAAAACATTAAAAAGTGAATTTTGAATGTGTGGTCCCCTTTAAGCCGTTTTTGAAATCAACCAGTGACTGTGGAGCTCTCAGGTAGTCAGGGAGGGAGTTCCAGAGGCGGGGGGCAGCCACACAGAATGCCCGGTTTCCCATGGTCCTTAATTTGGTTCATGGAATGTGAAGGAGATTACTGTTCTGTGATCGTAGAGACCGGGTGGATGAATATGGAACAAGAATGTCCTTTAGATAGTCAGGTGAAGTTCCGTGTAAGCATTGATGTGTAATGAGAGCAGTTTTGTACTGAATTCTGTAGGTGACAGGAAGCCAATGGAGGTTATGGAGAATGGGTGTAATATGTTCAAATTTACGAGCTCTCAATAAAATCCTTGCTGCACTGTTTTGAATATATTGAAGTTTCTGAAGGTTTTTGCCAGGGATTCCAATAAACAGGGAGTTGCAGTAGTCGAGCCTGGAGGAGACAAAGGCATGGACGAGCTTCTCAGCATCGGAAAAAGTCAGAGATGGGCGAAGTCTGGAGATGTTTCAAAGATGGAAGAAGCAAGTTTTAAACGGATGCTTAATGTGATTTTTTCATTGATATTAGAACACCCAAATGCGACACAACGTAACGGCATTTTTCAAGTTATAAAAAAAAAAGGCGATCTGGCAATGCGCACGCGTTATCATTGCAGCCGTGAACTGGGCTTCTCCTTTCTACGTCACAGATGTTGCATTCGCGTGTAATCGGATTTCCCGTGAATAAACACGGCACAAAGTTTAAAATCACCTTTAAATCAAAATTAAATTAATTTATCATTTTGTTTGCAAAAACGAACATACCGGTAATTGAATGATACAAGACATATCTTGTATCATTTTATGCAGAGTAGGAAGATGATGTCACATACTCTTTAAATCTGCGTTGATCCTGGTCACTTCTGTTTTTATTCAGTCGAGTCTTTCCAGAACCGCTGCAGGCAGTAATAAGTTCTGCTGTTAGAGTAGGACGTGAAGATCCAGGATGAGACGCTCTGATAGCTGCAGGACCTTTCTCCTGCTCCGTCAGGACAACCAGGACCTTCCTGCAGCACGCCGCTGCTGGTTCTGACCACACCTGAACGCAGCAGGCCAAACTGCCTGACCCTCCATGACTGCAGCCCACAGCCTCTAAATAAAGTTCAGAGCTTGTTTCCAGTCAAATTTAATACAACCTGGTCATAAGGAAGTAGACGGGGTTCCAGGTGACAGAGCGAGACTGATGAGCTGAAGAGTAAAAGTATGAAGCGATGGTTTCACCTCAGTGGAATCTGACCCAGACTACATGCCTGATCCTAACGTTCCACTGTGGCTGGGTGTGTGTGTTCACAAACTCGTCCAACGTGTGTATTTGTATGTGGACTTCAGAAGGAACAAACACACCCATGCCCCACTGATAATAGGTGGGTCTGCAGTGGAAGTGGTCTCCAGCTACAAATACCTGGGTGTACACTTGAATGATAACCTCAGCTGGAGCAACAACACCACCAGCCTGATCAAGAAAGGTCATCAGAGACTCTACTTCCTCAGACGGCTGAGACGAGCCGGCCTGAGCAGCCCAGTTCTCACCTCGTTCTACAGGTGTGCAGTGGAGAGCATCCTGTGCTCCAGCATCAACGTGTGGCATGGAGGCTGCACAGTTGAAGAAAGAAAAGCTCTGCAGAGAGTGGTGAAGGCTGCACAGAAGTCTGTTGGAGTCAGTCTCCCCACCATCACAGACATTTACACCTCTAGATGCAGGAAAAGAGCCACCTGTATCATGAAAGACCTCACTCATCCAGCACACTCACTCTTTGCCCCACTCCCCTCAGGACGGAGGTTGAGGAGCATCAAGTGTAGAACCACTAGACTGAGGAACAGCTTCTACCCTGAGGCTGTTAGACTCATGAATAAATAAAAATAAAATTAAAATAAACACTGCAAAATATCACATCATGGTGATGCTGATATGTTTTCTTGTTGCTGTGTTCATCTGTGACCATCTGTGACCATCTGCTCATACAAACTCATGTTCGTGCTGCTGTTTATTCCCACTATATTAGGCTTAGTGTATTACTAGTTGATGTTTTTCTTAGTTAGTTCTCGATGTTATTACTGTTTTTCTCTTTCATTTGTTGTTGGATGTAACTGGGACCTCGTGTACATAATCTCGTTTTCATCTCATGTACCACATGCGGTGCAAATGACAATAAAGACTCTCTGACTCTGACTCTGATTTATTCTGTTTCAACAAGCTGTTTGTTTCCTTTAGGTTCTTCTTGGAGTCACAAACATCCTTAAAATACACAAATTGTTTATTTTAAATATGGATTCAATTTAGCTGTTTGTTTTTTTTGAGAAACTGGCTGTGCAGATTTTACACCTTCTCCTTAAAACGAGATAACTCTCTCTGGCTCTGGAGTTGTGTGTGGGCGCGTTGGCATTATTAAACCACGGAGCAGATGTAAGATTGTAAAAACAGCAGAGAAGGAGATTTACGGTTCAAGAATAAATGCAACAGAAAATATGGATCCTGACTCGTGACTTTTTTTTTTTGTGTGTGTGTGTGTGTGTGTTGTACAGAAATTGTGGATGTGTATCGTCGGCATAAGCAGTGAAAAGAAATGTTGAACTGATTAATAATTTGACCTAAAGGCAGCATGTAAAGGGAAAACAGCAGGGGCCCCAGAACCGACCCCTGAGGGACACCACAGGAGACACAGACTGTCTGGGACGTGGCGTTGCCAAGACTAACACATTCCAGCCTATTGGAGAGGAAAGATTTGAACCAGTCCAGGACAGTGTCACAGAGACCGACCTCCACATGAAGACGGTGGAGGAGGATACTATGGTCCACAGTGTCGAAGGCTGCAGTGAGGTCAAGGAGGACAAGGATGGAGGGAGAGCCAGTGTCAGCAGCCATGAGGACATCACTGGTAACTCTCAGCAATGCAGTCTCAGTACAGTAAATGTTAAATTCCATTTTAATAAAATAAATAAATGTAGGAAACTTTTGATTTTAAGCTTAGAACAGTTTTATTTAAGTTGTTTTGGGGGGAAATTCTTGAAACTCTTTAATTTACAACACAAACTTTGTCCTCATCGGGGTCTTCATGGTTCTTGTCATCATTTGATGTTCTCAAGTCCCTGGTTAGGAGAGAAAAAAGGTTAAAGACTTCATTTTGTTCAGGGTATATTTATAATATATATATATAATATAAAAAAATAAAATATATTTCTCTCTTTTGTTTTCTATTGTTTATTGTTTAAGGAAATTTTACCATTGCTGTTCATCGTTCTTTAGTTTTAGCAGGTCGCTTTCGTAAATGAGCCATGAGGCTCAATAAGATTTACCTGACTAAAAGGTTGAATGAATGAATACACACGTTGTTTTAACAGTTAAAAGGGTGACAAATGACTGATGTGATGTACATATTTAAAGATTAGTTTCTTCAGTCACTAATGTTTTAAACACGGACTGTGTTTTATTTTAAGGACATGCACAATGTGTAACTTTGAAATGGTAAATTCACCTTGGAGTCGAAGTAGCGACCCGTCCCTGACACGCGCCTGTCCCGGTCCAGCAGGGACCAATGCCAATAACTCCGAGCGACCCTTTTTTCCTGAAATGGAGAAAAAAATCAGATAGGCTGAAAGACGTCTTGGTTTTAAGACAAGTTAACGAAGCAGGTTAGCCGTCCTCACCTTTCCTCCATTCGTGAACCGATGGATATTTGCGATCGCGATGCCGGGAATACACAAACACGCGTACATAACTGCCACACCGGGGAGAATTTCGTACCACATGTTGACTAACTTTAAATTCCAGGCGCTAGAAAGCAGCTCCAAGGACAACAGACTTGCCTGAACTCGGTTTATTTTGCTACGAAGCTAACAAAAAGTCAACCGTCCGTATGACCCCATTTCCGCTTTAAAAAGTACTTCCTGTCAAAGCTTTTCAAAATAAAAGCAATGATGGAAACTCACGGTGAAAAACAAACAAACAGAAGCACTCATCTTAAACCCACAGAGGGAAAACCTTTTAAAATAAAAAAAAATAGGTTTTAGTTGCTAAATAAAAGTTGAATGCATTCTATTCTGGAGGGAATTAAATAAAATCAAACAATAAAAAAAAGAACGTTAGAAGAGACTAATGTTTTATCTAGAGCGCCCCCTTTCGGTGGGAGCTTGAATTGCAAGTTCGTTTACAGAGGAAGTGGAAGTCGCGCGGCGGTTGCTACTAGTTGCAGAACTTGCTAAAAAAAAATCAGTAAAAAAATCTAATTTGTTGGGCCCAGTGAAAGACGAAGAAATGTTTTTGGCTCTTTTGTTTGAGCCTCTTCTTTAAATGGCAGCACTTTTATCAAATGTAAGGCAGGAAAAAAAGTATTTTTCTAATCTAATTTTTGTGCTGCAGTGAATTGTTGTGTTGCACAGTACAGTACATGTTATATACTTCATTTATTTTTCTCTCTTGTATTAAGAGACAACAAATCAATGTTTGTGTAATTTTATTCATTAAAGTATTTCTTCTCCTTGAAAACTGTTTTCTTTTTAAGCTTTAAGATTTTGGGAATGTGTGGTACCAGATTATCAGTGACACTGACCACAGCAATCTATGAATACAAGCCAAACTGAAATTTAAAAAATATTTAGAGGGGGCCTATTTAGCAAAATTCTCATTTTGCCACTTGTCATTATTTGTCGTCTATTGTACTGCAGATTGAACACATTAAGTCAGAGAGTCTTTATTGTCATTTGCACCGCATGTGGTACATGTGATGAAAACGAGATTATGTACACGGGGTCCCAGTTACATTCAACAACAAATGCAAGAGAAAAACAGTAATAACATCTAGAATTAACTAAGAAAAACATCAACTAGTAATACACTAAGCTTAATATAGTGGGAATAAACAGCAGCACGAACATGAGTTTGTATTAATGTGATCTTTCTAATAGCAGTTTGATTAAAAAAAGCCTGGAGAACTACCCTTTCATTGAAGGCAAAATCCTGCAACAAAGGTCACAGAATTAAATCTGGAAACTGACAAGATTATTTATTTAAATCGAGCAATAATTTTGAGTTTTGTTTCACTAGAAAAAGAAAAATTTAAATCATCTTCAAACTATTGAAACCAATTTTTTTTTTACATAATTTATGACAAAGCTCTAGACAATTTTATTAACTGCAGAGTTTAACGTAAAGCATTTTTTTAAGTTAAGCTAGTACTGATTAAAGGAACAAGACCGGTATAAAATATAAACCACTACAGTACAGTATTTATTGTTTTAAGGCGTCCTATGAACCGGAAGCTAAAAACACTGACCCAAAAGCAAATTACGTTGACATTTCAAAATAAAACAAATTTAAATAGTCGTACAGCACGGTGAAACAACTGGCATACAAAAATAGAAATCGAGAGTGGTGTAACTAAAGAAAAGAAAGGATTATTTATATCAAAACCTGAAGTTTTGCCTGTGCCTTACAGGTCGGCAGATGAACCGGAAGTGCTTATCGTCTTAATGACCTTTCAGTAATGCTGACTGGGCGAAGCTCCACGGAGCGGATTGATCTGACGCACTAAAACAGTATTTTTTTTATTTTCCGTAGTGGAATAAAAACGAGAGTCTGCTGCCATGAGTTCCATGTTTCCAGACACCATTCTGATCGTGTTCATCTCCATTTGCACAGCCTTGTTAGCCGAAGGTGGGTGGAAGTCAAGCGCGTTAGACAAAAAAGGGTCATTTAAAATGTCTGATGTAAACTACATTGATATGCTGAATTACTCCATGGGGGAGACAATGTTAGCTTTATTATGACTGAGTTTCTAACTAGTGTTTATTTGAACCTACGTTTTCTCGTTAGAAGATGCGTTAGTATGGCGAGGCTAAAGTTTAGCGATCGTGTTCCGGTTTCAAAATAAAAGTCAAACAACTTCTAGTACCCACCGGAAGTCACTACTGTAAAGACATTAAAATTAAAAACACACAAAACGGTTATAATTCAGTCCGTTTTACAGAGATTGAACTATAATGTGTGGTAGTAGCTGAGACTGATCCCTAACATACCCTCAGTGCTAATGATTTGTGTATGCTGGTGAAGATCTCAGTCATCCGAGACAAGACAAAATCAAAACAGGCGTGCAATACAGAAGCAACTGGACTTAATAATAAGATAAATAATAAATAAAGTCCAGTTGCTTCTGTATTGAACGCCTTTTTTGATAATGATCTGTGTACTGTAGTCTATTTTATGTTTATATTCAGTTTTTTTTTTTTTTACTTCATTTTGTATGTTGCCACAGCAAATTGACATTAGCCAAGATAAAATAACTGCAGGTTAACTCAGTCAGTTTTATGTTGAGCTTTAATTTGTTCTAGTATTAGCTGAGAGTGGAGAGTTTCTCCCACATACAAAAAAAAGCATCGTATACCAATAAGGCGGGACCCCTACAAATTGTGTTCTTGAATGATTTGTGTGCTGAGCACCGATTTTAACAAACTGTTTTTAAAAGATATGACCAGGATCTAATGCAGTGAGCAGTTCAAATTATTTTTAGTAGAATGTTCAAGTTATGAAGACCTAAATGCTGCCAAATCCATGACTTTTAGGGTCATTCTGTGCCAAATCACCCCTCTAAAAAAAAAAAAAATTTAACCAGACTCTTTCAGATATCGATGAAACCTGGCATACATGTCAGCTGTGATCCCATACCATATTATGTCAAATCTTCAGTCAATGGAAACTGGTTCCAGAGATATTGCCCCCCAAAAGTTTAGGATTTTCAGTAAAAATGGGTACGGGCGCCTATTTTCAACCCGTTATGTCTACTGGTTTATTGGTTTTCACAAACTTGGTGTCACTGGAAAGGGAATTTAATAGGAATTATAACTCTGCCTTTACATGTTTATTTGAATATTTTAGGGTCTGTTGACATTTTGACCTTTCCTATGAGATTGAAATTGA
>JBBPBX010001778.1:59286-75476 GCA_038048925.1 Garcialebias charrua | reverse complement strand
CTCCGGCCTCTCGGCTAAGGTTTGTTAGCTGCTATCTCGGCTAAAGATACCAGTCGCGTCTGAGATCTATCGTTTTAAGACAGTAAATCTTCCAAAACTCTCATTAATATCCCTCCCCGAATAAAAAGAAATAACAGATGTGACCTGATCGCGCTGACATAATTTAAAAATACATAAATAGCGAACGCGTTTGCTCCGGCCTCTCGGCTAAGGTTTGTTAGCATCTATCTCGGCTAAAAATACTGGTCGCGCCTGACATATATCATTTTAAGACAGTAAATCATCCAAAACTCTCATTATTAAACCCTCCCTGAATAAAAAGAAATTACAGATGTTACCTGATCGCGCAGACACAGCCATAGAGAAGGATGCAGGAACACTCTTTCTTTGTTTTGGGTCCGTGTTGAAAACACTGTTGTTTTAGCCAAAGATTTAGCTTGGTCCGGTTGTTGGTGCAGCCGCGAACAGCACAGCAGGTACCTGAACCCCGGTAGGACATTTCTGTAAACGTTCCGTTTAAACAAAAGCTGTGTTTGCTCCGATAAAATGAATGAAAATAACTTTCAAAAACACCCGCGATCCATAGTCCGCCTATGGAAAACAGGCACTTCCGGTGTCGGACCGGAAGTTCAATGCACATTCGCTTCTACAGTGACGCCTCCAGGAATATTGTGGATTGGTAATCTGTAAAGTATGTCCAAACTTGTACAAAAAACCAAAATGTTTTACATTTGAACTCTTACATAGTCAATGAAATGAAATGAAACTGGTATCGGGTCCTGTAGTATCGGAGCCCTTTTATGAGTACAAGTACGAGTAAATGCACATGGTATCGGGCCGATACCCGATATTGGTATCGGTGCATCCCTAGTTCCTACGCAGTGTCGTAAACTTATTTTCGACGTGTCAGAATATATGTACATACTGCACCATATACATGTACAGTACTGTATTACCAAGCACTTAGCCTATCCTTACACAGTACCCTACATAATTATCAAAAAACACATACGTTTAGGAGCCATAATGAAGGGCAAAAAAGAGTTAATGGTCTACCAGGATGCTGTTGACGCTGTTCTCCATGGTCCATCCGTTGTACCTGTATTCCGTTTTCCGTTTACGATGTAAAACCGCGTTCACAGTACTACAGTGCAGTGTATTCCTCCGCTGCTACGTGTACGACGTAAAACCGGTCTATCTGCCATATTCCGCATTCCGTTTACGACGTAAAACCGCGTTCACAGTACTACAGTGCAGGGTATTCCTCCGCCGCTACGTTTACGACGTAAAACCCGTCCATCTGCCGTATTTCGCATTCCGTTTATGATGTAAAACTGTGTAACTCTGCTTTTCATAGTAATTTTTATTTTTATTTTTATGGGAGATGTGTCGTAACCACGAAACGTCGTAACTCGAGACCGTCATAACCCGAGGACTACCTGTACCTGTCGGTTGGGCTCGAACACACTCACACACATTTTGTGCAAAAGTTTTAAACCGCCCAATTCTTCACCAAGGACTTGGGCGTTCTTGTAACTTCCTTATTTGAAGATGAGTCAGAGGCCCAAAGTTACATCTACAGCAGATGAACAGGAACTAAAAGTCATGTTCTAGAAATGTATGACCTCAGCGGATCACTATCCTGCATCCACTGGTGTCAGAAGCATTTGTAATGTGGGAGTCTGGGAATCCTCACCCAGAACATTTTGAATAAAGTAGATGCCATTTCCTGCATTCTGGTGTATTTTAGCAGATTGTTAAACATCTAAGTTTTCCTATTCGATGCCCCCCACCCCAACCCCTTATAACTGCTGGCACTAACATAGCACTGAACTAGTCAAGCGCAATACAGAAGTGCTATCTAAGATGCTACAGATTAGGGCTGTGCGATATGACGATATATATCGTGGGGACGATAGAAACGTGTCTATCGTGCTACTTTCCTTCTATCGTCTCTATCGTGATAAATAAGAATAAAAAAATAACTGTCGCAAAGAAGCTTCATATGGGGTTTTGCGAGATGACGGCGCTGCTTTATGTTTGACGCACGCGCGGGTTTGCGACACATGCTTTACGTTGTTAAACTCGAGAGCAACAGAGCCGCAGGCGCATGAAGCCGGTGTCTCAACAAGGAGAAAACAGCTGCACAGGCAGCCCAAGAAGAATAACTTTTACCAAAAAGAGGGGGAAGCTCACCTTGTTAGCTTCCATTATTTCGCTCCGCTGAAACTCGGAGACAAAATGGGTCCAGAGGACACGAACCCAGAGTCCAACCGAGTCCGAACTCGGGTCCAGTTAACCAATACAAAACAGACCAGAGACACAACAGAACCGCAATCAAACGCAACGTTTTCTCTTTTCTGTTTCTTGCTTTGTTTACTCAAACTTCAGAGCGGATTTCTTCTTCGTGAGTTTCATTAGCAGCTGTTGTTTTACCGCCACCTGCAGGAAAAATTTGGACCAAAGTAGAAAAGGAGTTGTTTGTTTGTTTGTTAGTTTATTCATTTTATAATATGAAATACAACAATTAACGTATTCATAATAGAAAAAAATAAAAAAAAAAATGAAAGGTAGCAGATGAAGAATAAATCTTATTAAATCTGCTCCTTATTCATCTAATAACAGTTCAAACAATATTTTCTATAATAACAAAATAAGTAAATAACTCAGTCAATTTTCAATTCACATATATCACACATTAAATTAGATTCATTTATTTTTTTTAGCAATTCATTTTTTACCAGTTTCTTAAATACAAGGAATGATTTGGCTTCCTTAACATTTGTCATTTGGCATTAAGTCATTCCATAATCGTACTCCTTGAATTAAGGTAGATCTTAGGTAGATCTAGTTTCTACTTTGGTCCAAATTTCCTTGTTCTTTTTGTTCACATTCTTATAATTGTAACTATCTGTAGTAAAATAATAAAATAAAAAAACTTTGGTCCAAATTTTTCCTGTACACACACACACACCGTGTTGTATATATCGTGATATATATCGTTATCGTGATATAAAAAAGTCCATATCGTGATATATGATTTTTTCCATTTCGCCCAGCCCTACGTCCCATCATCGACATAGAAAGTGTTTCTTGACAATCAGGCGATAGGAGCTCAGGGAGGTCCTGTGTAAAAAATCACCAGCTGACAAGTTTCCATTAGGTTTTACGAGGCGTTTATGTGCATGAGGCTCTGCGTGTGTGCAGTCCTGCTGTAGTCTTCATCAGATTGAATCAAGGCAGGTTAACCATCTGTCTATAAACTTCTAGTCTCTCTTGCTAATGGAATTCATCTCTGTGAGTCCATACTGTGTTTGTGTGTACACGTGTGTGTGCAGGCAGCACTAATAAATGGCTATAAATTCAGATGCAAGGTATTAAAAGTTGGCTACAGTGTCACTTATGAAATTGAGATCTTTATGATACCACTGATTAATGCATAATGTCTTTTTTAATTCCCCATACACACTAGACTACAGCATATAAACCAAGTCAACACGCACTTCATCATCCTCTCAATTTTAATACTCTAAAATTTCAAGTTGAGTGACGACATTAGTTGTAAATGTCATATTCCTTAAAGTGTGAAAATATGGCTGATGTTTGGAACAAACAGCTTGATGAAGCTATTCATCAGCTTAAGCTAAGTGTTTACTGGCATATTTAATCAGTGTCATCTGTTTGGTTGCTCTATTTTTTATTGAATTTATGCAGAGCGCTCTGCCTGTAAGGACATGGCATTAACCGTGTAAGGACATGGCATTAACCTGTAAGGACATGGCATTAACTCTATTTCATTTGACCTAGTTGAACTTCCTGTTTTATGCTGAAACTAATTATAATCATGCCTGTCAGAATTATTACATAATCGTCTAATCAAAATTATTTCTTGACAGAGGTCACTTTGCATAATCTTCTTAATGGCTTCTAATGATCTGTATGTAAACAGCTGGATGGAACTAACCATTATAATTTCCATGTCGTTTTCAAATGTTTGATGACTTTGCATTGTTCTCTTTTTATTGGACTTCTCATCTACTGTGTTTTAGCGACACCTGAAGATAGTTGGCTTCCGAAATACTTTATATCTCCGTGATTTGCTCTCATTTTAATGAGATTATCGTGACATACATATAGTTATAATTAGCAATATATTTAGTTTCACAGCATTGCAGTGGGGACATGTTTATATATTATTTTCTAACAAAAAAAGGTGGAATTTCACTAGGCTGTAAGTGTTGGGAGCTAGTTGGACATTCAAAATGGCAAGAAAATACACAATTTGTCACTTAAAATTACACTAAACAACACATTTGCATAAAACCTTGGCAACATTTTGACCAGGATTTGCTGTGAAATTGTTTACGCATCCCCCAAAACAAACAGCTTTAGTGATCTAGAATTACTTAAACTAAATTAGGAAGGTTCGAGTTGGGTTTCAGATATCCGCAATGACACTGTGACTACAGTATTTAAAAGTAAAATAAATAAATAATTGAAATTAGGTACCACAAATCATTTACATTTATAATGTGTGCGGGGTCTGGAGGGTCCTCCCTCATAAAATTTTGAATAAAGTAGATGCCATGTCCGGCATTCTGGTGTATTTTAATGGGTAGTTAAACATCTACGTTTAGAGGACGGCACAACAAGGTTTTTGACCAACAGCTCTCCTTGTGTGAATGGAGCGTACACTCAACTTCTCTCATGCATACTAACACACACACTCACCCCAACCCCGTCGACAACTGCTGACACTAACATAGTGCTAAGCTAGCGGTTCCAATACAGATGTGCTAGCTAAAATGCTACAGATGTAGTGCTCTATGTAGTGCTCTGCTTCTCTAACCCCCACAAACACCCCCACCCTACCCCGGTCAACTACTACCTGCACTAACAAGGCGCTATGCTAATACACAACACAGAGGTGTCTCCCCCTTCTCCTCACACCCCGTATACAAACCCCCTCCAAATAAACTCAGAGATGAGCGCCCTGCCAAGCCAAGTGACCTCGAGGAAACTGCTGCTGTGTGGTGAGTTGTTCTGGTAACCAAGAAAACCCGGAGTGGACTTTTAGTGGTTTGAATATTCTCCTATTAATCAAGTGGAATGGATTAGTTCATGAAGAAATAGAAACAGTGCTGGGTGAATTAATATTCCATGGTAAATGTTGTCGGGGGGGGTCCAAATAATATTTTTAAATGTGAGGGGGACAGGTCCCCTTCACATTTATTTGTTGCAACACCTATGGCACAAACTTACAAGAACAAGATGTGAACTCGAGGAGGAAAAATCACATGGAGGAACAAGGAGGGCCAGACTTGTGGCATGAAAACCAATAATACACTGCTGAAGTGGTGATGACAGGAGACTGAATATATAATATATATGGTGTTAGAATGATGAAGTATTGGAGACAGCTGATTACAGACTGGGAACAGGTGAGAGCGACAGGCTAACTGAAAAACACTGGTGAAGTTGACTGAGGAGGAGTGACAGATGGCATTGACAACATGGCTCACAATACTGATAAAATTCCAATACAGGAAATCAATAAAAGTGATAATTGGCAATTTACTTGACAATTTTAAAATATATATTGCAATTTCTACCTTGCTATTAAAGACTTAAAGTTGTTTTTAATTTGTTGAAAGCACTGCGGCATTCTGCAATTTAATAATAGTAACTTTCTTTACATTGCCATCTGCCATCATTTTGACATTACAATCTACTCTTTCTTCTTTTGCTGATTATCTTCTAGTCCAGTTTCACTCGTGGATGTGTTCAGCACCCTTGCAAGAAGAAATTAAGTAGCAAAACTGTATCCTAGGCCGTGCCGTGCACATTTCTTTGTTGCACACCTCTGCCCACATCATTCCTGTCTCAGCCGGCGTCGTACGTACGTTGGCAGCCACCCCACGTTTATGCTTTAACCACTGTAGTACACTTGTGAAATTTGGATTATTTTTTCATTATTTATTTTATATCTTCCATGTGATTAGACCTGAGCCTCTGCAACTCGCATGAGGAAATTGAGAAACATTTTGATACATTTTGGGAACTACCTTGCTCTTTGTCAACTAGTCCTCAACAGTCGCTCTCCTGTGGGTTTCTGGCTTTACACTCATTCTGCTCGATTCTAGTGCTCCTTGAAGTGTCATCTTTTTTTTTCAACTTCTGTTAAAGTAGTTAACAAATTCTGTCTAACTTCTGTTAACAACGAAAAGCTGCAGACCCTTCACAGAATAAACGTATTCTTCTGCTACTGCTTCTTACAGGAATCTGTTAAAACCAGTGTGTTGATATGCATGTGTAAGACGGTGACATGTTGATCCTGTCCAGACACCACTTGGTTCTGTTCTGTCCTGCAGAAACACATGAGGGCACAGAAGTCCCATTTAGTGGCAGGTCAGCGTAATTCTAAGTTTACATCTGGAAAGCACTAAGAAAGGATTAAAATTGGTGTTATTGATAATTAATTTATTCTGTATTTAGAGTTTTGATGCAGCCAGCTCTAACCACTCATTAAAGATGAATGAACATTTCTTTAGTGTTTGAGTTGTTTGTTCTGTGTGTACATCATTTTCTTTGTCTCTGTGATATGCAGCGCAACGCCATCGTTCTCTTGTTTCCTTTCCACTGGTTTTATTTTCCTGACGATTGCAAAGGATAACTGCTGTCGTCTTCATTTAGCTTCACCACAATACTGTCAGAGCGAGTGAGCGGCTGCATAACTGCAGTCCAACGCCAAAACCATTTATAGCCGTGCTTGGGATGAGATAAGTGTCTATCTGGACAGCTCTTCTCAAAGGTCCCATTTTCTTTGTGGAAAATACTGCGCTTAATAGTTCCCTGTCTTTTTACAAAGGGGTAACGTGCCAGACGTCGTATGTTGCTTTTCTGTTTGTTTCTCTAAGCTGTTTAATTTGAGAGATGTATTCTCTTGGAACAAACTTTCTTTTCAAACAGTTCAGTTCAAAGATGAGATGAGAACTCACTGTGCGACATGTTGGCGACTCAAAACTTTGAGAAAATGTGCAGATTTTTTTTAAAGACAGCATAACTTGTCTTTGCATGATTTGCAATCAAACTGCCAGTGAGCCAAAGTGGCCACGTTTTGAACATACAGTTTAAAAAAAATCATAGCCTGTTTTCATGTGCACAGCTTGCAAAGTTACATTTCTGCTCATGTAAATCATTTTGTTGTCCACCTCCACCCACATCATATTCACCTCAGCTTGCGTTGTACTCCCCTTGGCAGCCACCCTCACATTTCTGATGTGATCTGCTCAAATTTACCTTTGAAGTGAAGACAGGCAAATATGAACCAGTTTTTGAACGATTATTTATCATCAGCATGAGTTTTAGAATTAGACATGTTTTCCGTCAGATAGTTCCTGTGAAGTTCCAACAGCTAACTTTATAACCCTATTGACTTTTGTGAAAGGCTTTTATCGTTTCAGTGGAAATTGCAATAAAAAAAATATCTAAACTGTATTATTAAAAAATGAGTTCTAGAGTAAGAACATCTTTAAATGTGACCCTTGCATTTTCTTGTGATAGGCCCACCTCTAACTTAACACACAGCATGACAGATGCAACAACACAATGACAGATTACATGCTTGTGCTTGTGCTGCAGAAGCTGGTTTCTCAACTATACAAAACCTTAAAGGTTCAGTCTGCAGTTTCTGTAGAACTGCAGCACTTAGAAAAAAAATTCAACAGGCAAAGCATTCTGATCCCTCCCCCTCAGAGCCATATATAGCTCTGCTCTCCCATGGTCTGCTGAAATTCAAATTCAAGCTCTGTTTTTATTGGCTGATTCAAATTCAAACTCTGTTTTTATTGGCTGGTTAATGGCGGGTCACTTTTTCTTTTTATAAATGCCTATTTACCACCTGGAGAAGCAAGGGGACAGTATATATATATTTTTTTCCAGAGATTACCTCTCTAACATCAGTCTTGTGACAGAGTGAAGAAATATGTTAAAAATATATTGTTAGAAAAGTTACATATAGCAGCTTTAAACTTTATTACTTCAGTGAACATTTGTTGTGAATTGGTGCTGATTAAATAAACTGAATTGAATGGAACATAGACTGATGAATGAAACCATTGCCTTAAATAACAAAAGCCCTTATTATTACACCAAATAATCTAAGGACAAAAAGGGTTTTCATCATTTTGTGGGATAATACAAAAACAAGAAACTTAAAAAAGCAGCAAATATTTATATCATGTATACATTTAACACATATGGGAAATGGGAATAGTTTTAAAAGACCAATAGTTGTATATATAGAATTTATCTTAATTTATCTTGACCACTGCAAGTAAAAACCCTTCCCTTCAGCCAGCCCTCTATGATACTAATGCAACATCCATTATATCTGTGTTTTAGACTGACACAACTTCAGATAACACTCGCTATCCTGCACTTTGTGGCCTTGTAGTTTAATCTAACAAAAAGTAAATTGCCCACTTCACTGTCAGTCTACATAAAGGATGTGTTCTCACCCAGTGGTGTAGTCTACATTTTTGTAGTGGGTATACTGTGCTTGGAAACCAAAGTACACCAGTTAGTACAATGTATTTGTTAATTAATTTTGATTTGTAAGCATATTGAACATTTCAAAATTCCTCTGATGCTTATAGTACAACAAACTTTGTACAATAGTTGGCTTTGTATTACAAAACATGTTACAGAATGTATAAAACAGTATCAAAACAAAATATGTTCAAGTATCAAGTACCGGTAGTAAGTACAGAAGTATTAATTATACAAAACACAGGTTGAACCAACTCAGTGTGACAATGATACGAACCCGTCATGTATCATTGCCAATGTTATGTGACATGGGCTTGTGTCATTGGGCGCTTTTAAGTGGGTATACTGAAATTCCCAAGCTTTTCTAGTGGGTATACTCTGTATACCCACGTATCACATAGACTAAACCACTGGTTTTCACTCTTGTATTTGCTCTCCTCTTATTATTTTTATTACATTTTTCTCTGTGCTTGCTTCATATCAGGTTTCCTGTTTTTGTGGCAGCGTTACAGCCCCACATATGGGCCTGGCATAGTTACTACAGCATTTTGGGTCACTGTCGGCACTTTACTGTGGATAAGAACATTTGCAGAAATAGTGCTGTGTTTACAAAGATTATTTTTTGAGAAAAATAAATAAATAATTTTAGTGGGAAAAATATTCTAGACTTACAACATTAAAGTCTGTGCTTTCATGAAAATAGGTTAGCCAGAAGTTAAGTCTTGGGTTGACAGTTCATCTCTTTGATTTAAATGAGATCATAGGTTAATGGAGTAAACAGCAATGAGACTATTGCATGATGTCACCGGGAAGAAATTATTGTTTTTACTAGATGTAAAGAAAAAAGTCTTGGTTTTCAGATTGCATCAGAGCCCACCAGGCAGATGGGATTTTTTAAAAAGAGACGATAATAAAGGGGTTTCAGGACTGTACTTGCGGAAGGAATGTCCCCTGTATTTACCATCTAACTGCTCTGCTTACATAAGCACAACCTTTGCCAGCTCAGCAGTCAGTCAGACAGCCTTTAAAAAGAATGCAGATTTATGTAAATGAGGTAGCTGTGGGGTTTGTGTTGGTGAAACCGTGGTAACGAGGAGAGGAATGAGGTTAAAGAGGGCCGCTGGCTAAGGGAGGACGTTCTCTACCCACAATGCCCTCTGGTGTTTGTTTACACAGTGTAGTGGTTTGTGGCTTGTGTTGAGGTGAAGCCAGCCGTCTTGAAAATGCTTCTTCTGTCAAGCTTTTGTGGGATGCTGGTAAAATCTAAACGTTTGCATTAAATAAACCTGTATGTTAATTTTTCTTTTTTTTTCTTTCTTTAAGCCATATGAAAAGTAGTTTTTTTCTTATATACTGCCATGAAAGTTTGGTAATCAGGTCTGTTCATGCTTTTATTTTTATTTGTGTTTGTCTAGCAGTTAGCAAAATATCTCTTAAACAATTGAATGACTTCAACGAAGCTCTCAGGAAGCAATTACTGGGTGTCAGGGGTGGAAGTAACGAATTACAAATACTCACATTACTGTAATTAAGTAGATTTTTTAGGGGGTATGTGTACTTTTATGAGTATTTTGTTCAAGTGTGTAATTTTACTCATACTTTACAATTTAGACCATGTAATCTACTTTGCGCTACTGAGTACGGCCACAATTTGAATTAACATTCAAACCATTCAGCTGCATCTTTGTAGCCAATAAGGCTCTCAGATTGTGAACGCACCAATTACCTATGACGTAAACAAAGGACAACTCCATAGAGTAGAGAGTCATGTATGGACAGAAGATTTGGAGAAAAAAGCTAAAATGGAGACAGAGGACAACACTAAGAGAAAATGATGAGGTAAAGCTAAAGACGAGTGCCTGTGGCCGTACCTGTATGAATTTTTCATGTACAGAGGGTGAAAAGGAGACAGCGTCCAGATGTAAACTTTGTTTGATCTCTACGGTGATAGCAGTTTACATTCAGCATCTTCTGAATCTCAAAAAAAACATATTGCGGTATACAAGGTTTTACAACTACCGGTACCTGTATGATAATGCTTTTTTATTGTTTGTGTGTGCAGGTTATTAGTTTGGCTATGCATGCAAAGATATTGTCACTGCCATCGGTTTAACTGGTACTAAAATAAGACGGAGCTTCTGAGCGTCTGAGAAATGTGCTTAAATGTTGCTGTTAAATACAGTAAATCAAACTGAATGACTTCGATAGACAACACCATAAAATATCAACTGGTTAAAAAGTAATTAATACTCTGAGTAGTTTTGGAGAAGAGTACTTTGTACTTTCCCTTAAGTATTTTTTTTATAACAGCAGTACTTTTACTTGTAAATGAGTACAATTTTAGCGGTGTAACAGTACTTGTACTTGAGTACAAATTTTCAGTAGTCTTTCCACCTCTGCCGGGTGTACAAGTACAATCGATCAAACTTAGCAACCACACAAATGGCTATAAGTTAGTAATTTTGCAGCTATTGACCTCACATTTGGTGTGGTAGTAGCTGAGAGTCAGCCTTAATACCGGTACATGTTCCAAACACTGACAAATTGTGAGACCTTTTTTTAAAATCTGGGAAATAATGAAATATCTCATGATCAATCAATGAGCAATCATTAGATCTACATCTGCAACAGTTTAACTTTTGGGGGTAAATTTAATTCAAGATGGCCACTATAGGACTAATAGACCTTAGCAAACACATACCGGTAGATGCCTATAACTTAGTCATTTTTACCAACATCTAGCTAAGATTTGGTGTAATAGTAGCTGAGAGTAATCTCTGTATACTCTAAACTCAAACATTTGTATTTGAGTTTTGTTTTAGGTGAAGACATTTCTGTGAATTGATGATAAAACACACAGACACACACAGTATATATTATATGCAGTATACTGTATATTAAGACAATGGGTCAAACTAATGTCTTCAGACTCCACCACCTCCTCGTGCACGCTCCTGGATGTCCAGGTGTTGTAGGTCTGGACGCAGAGGACATCTGGGTCCATTATGGGCTGAATGCTGCATCCACTTTGTCACTTCCCTCATCAGAACCACAGAAAATCAACAGATTTACATCAAAGAATATTGTTGAGTACTATTCTTTTTGTTGATGCAATCTTACCTGCTGTGATGTGAAAGTCTGGGTTGTACTAGTGGTTCAACAGGAAGAGCCTCAGGTGATGGACTGGAGACCTGGAAACCTGAAAACACAAACAAAATAAAATAAAAAAATAAAATATTTAACAGATATTTTAAAAGGGACTAATTTTTTAAACTATAAATTAATGTTGAATAATTATTAGAAACATTAACTAATATATTACCATTTCAGTGCTGTGGAAACTATTTAGATGTTGTAGAATTCCTTCTGCAGCATCAGTCCTGATATGCTGGTGAAGATTCTCAGTCGTCCAGGACATGATGAAATCAAAAAAGGCGTTCAATACAGGATCAACTGGACTTTATTTGTTGCAGAAAACGTTTCGACTTCTGTCCAGAAGTCTTTTTCAATTCTGAATGGAAGCTGTGAGAACGAGAAGTTTTATACAGGCTTACAAGTCACGCACCAACATATGAAATTGGAAACTGAGATAACACCACAAATTAACTAAAATGCCCATTCTATTTAAATTGACAAAACGACACATCCCAGCTTAAACAAAAGGGGGTTTGTAACACATACATGTAAATTGAAAGATCACACCTAACAGTAGGAGGTTCCCTTGAGGTCTCCTTTAGAAGACACAAAACTGTATGTAAATTGACAAACAACACCTCCCAAACAACAAAAGAGGCTGCTCAGAGAACTTTGTTAGTCTAATTTACAGACAAAGCATCCCTGCTCCCATCTGGTGTAAAACGTTTCGGAATCAAATCCAAAACTGAGTTATAAGTCTTAGACAGTTGAAATCTCAGACCTCCTCCTCTGTTAAGAGAAGGTTTTTCTCTCTTAACATACACAGCTTCCTTTACACCCCTTTCAAACCATCTGTGTTCTCGGTCCAAAATTTGAAACGTTTTCTGCAACAAATAAAGTCCAGTTGATCCTGTATTGAACGCCTTTTTTGATATCAGTCCTGATGTTCTACAGATCATGAAGACGTCTCCATCTGTTCTTTAACAATATCAAGGTTTGTTCTCCTCCACCTGGGTCCACTCTTCAGGTGAAGATATTTCTGTGAATTGATGATAAAACACACAGACACACACAGTATATATTATATGCAGTATACTGTATATTAAGACAATGGGTCAAACTAATGTCATGTATTTCCATCATTTTAATGAGACACCACTATAACACCAAGTGATGTCCAAATTAAATAGAAAAATAAATATGAAATATTTTCAACATGTTGACTGGATTAAATAACAAAGCTGACAAATTGAAGCAACATGATCTGTGCAAATTGTTTTGTACACAAACTAATAACTAATAATGTTGAATAATTATTAGAAACATTAACTAATATATTACCATTTCAGTGCTGTGGAAACGATTTACATGTAGAATTCCTTCTGCCTCTCAACTATCAGCTGCTGTAAGTCCTCACAGAGCTGCTCACTTCCTGAAGTGAAAAGTCTCCAAAAACCAGCAGGAGCTGAAAAAAAATTATAACCTGCTGTTTACTGGAAATAACTTTGGCTTCTCTGAAGACAAACCGCTAAAATATAAAGTTTTAAATGGCTAAATTGGACGGATCGCGTTTGTATCTTGTCCATTGTAAACAAGGTGCGCAGTTGACGCGAGTCTGTGTGTGACGTCATAATCGCGCGACGGGAAACCCCGTATTTATCATGTGAAAAAAAAGGCGCTAATTTTAAACTGTTTTTGAGAGGAATTTTAATTAATTTAACATTGTTTTAGCAAAAACGATCAGAGGTCAATCTTAATATATATATATATGTTGTGCCATTTTATGGAAAGTTAAAAGATGATGTCAGTGGAGCTTTAACATTAAAAGCAAAGTGGGCAATATGTATTCTGTCAAAGAATGACATTTTTAAATCACTGTTTTTGAAAACGATTTTTCAAGTCAACAAGTTAACATCCATACTTCTTGCAAACTAAGGATTTATAATTCCAAAAACAAACCATCTCTTATAAACAAAATAAAACTGAAATGTATGTAGATAGGGGTTTTGCAGACATAATCTGACTAGGCCTGTCATGATAACAAATTTTGCTCGACGATTAATTGTCTCAGGAATTATTGCGATAAACGATAACATTGTTTGAAATTTGACAATAATTACAAATTTTTAAATTTACAAATAAATGTTGGTTATTTTTGTGTGTAATATCTTTTTTGACCACTGGATGGCAGTATAAGACTGTTTGAACTGAAGGACAGACTTTTTGCACGGGTTTCGATCGTGAATTTTTGAGCTTTGACAAGACAGAGGCTTTTTCCAGAGGTTGGCCTGTTAGCTTAGCTCGTGGCTTAGCTTCTCAGCTTAGCTGCTTTTAACGATCCAAAAACGCGGTTGTGGATGGTTAAATAGATTTTAAAGAGAAAGTGAGTGGTCAGTGAAGAGCACCGAAGTTGAGCCGTGTCATCAGTAGAAAGAGAGACACGAAGAAACAATAAAGCCAATAAATGAAAATTAGGTTGATAGTTTTCATTTATCATTCGATTACCCGGTAACTGATTTATTGTTTATCGTGACAGGCCTAAATCTGACCACTCAGTTTCATGCAAACAGAAAATGTCTGTCTGCTTTATAGGAACACAGTATCCTATTGAAAAATCTAAACTTATTGTCACCGGTAGTATATATTGTTAACAGCTGTGCCTTACGCTCAGCTTAAGCTGTTACTGGCTGCTTAGAATAGGAAAACGTTGACTAGGAAAAGGACGAGGCTTGAGATCAATAGATGGCTATGAGGAATAATCTGCTAAATAAAAGCACATGTGCACTCTGCATAGACAAGTTCACAAGTTACAGCACAACATCCTTTAGGCGAACAATAGTAGCTAATCCATCTCCAAATGTCAGTAATCCCTTCAGTTTTTGTCTTGGACTGAATGGCCACCATACTCACGCATGAACTATAATTAAGAGTGTGGACCAAATATAAGCCCACAGCTTTGATTTCATGGGATTAAACCAAACTGGCTGCCTGATTGTCACTCTTCAAGCCTAATCAAAAGATTAAGGGCATGTGGGACGAGTCACTCAAAAGTGGCCTGATCATATATGAAACAACCACCACTGTATGAAGGTTTTGTATCGCTCCAAACCATAATTACTCACGTTTGGTTGCTGACGTTTAAAGCTTTAGCTGGGTCGCATCAACAAGAGTAAAACATACCCTTGATGCATGCTCAGTAATCCACGTAGAAAAATCTAAAAAAGCTAAGTCTGGTCCTCTGGACATTCAAAAAACAAAACAAAACTAAGCAAAAAAATTGTAGAAACGTTTCGTCTTTCGTCCGAAAGGCTTCTTCAGTCTGAGGTGCTGTATTCAGCTCAGTCCCAGACTTAGCTTTTTTAGAAGAGTAAAACATATTTTAAGTCATATCAATAAATGAACATATTAGTTGGTGGTGTATGTTTGCACACTGTGCAGATGCACACACATTTTGCACAGATACAGGCATATTTTTAGCCTGCCACGCAGCCCTGTGGGTGTGAGGAGACGTCCGCTGACCCTGCAAGTGTGGTGATGGCGAGCGAAGGAGACAGCAGAGAGATGCGTCACTTTCCCAGACAGAAAATGTGTGAGAGCAGCAGGACACAGTTGGGCTTAAATGACTTCTGAAGTCCCCATAAATAAACAAGGATTCTCTCTCACTGCAGTCGAAGTTGTTGACTGAACAAACGATGCTTTCGGACACAAGCGATTTAAATGGGTCCTTGCTTGCCTCACAGCAGCCAGGTCCTGTTTGATTATAGAGCACAGCCTGACCTGTGCACAGCTACATCATGATTACACACATAACAAGATGCGATGGTCGCTGGTAATTACATTAGGCCGATAATGATTCCCTGTCAACTCGTCTCTGCTGTATGTAAACAGATTGATCCATTTGATGAGAGAAAAAAGCAGGTCCTGTTCAACATAAACACATTTTTAAAACCACAGAATTACAAAATGTAGGTTTTTGCACTTTTAACACAATCATTTACCCCCGAAAAAATAGTTTTAATGTTTGAACTCACTATTCTGGTTTACAACACATTACACTAGTCATGCTGCGTTCAGTGTGCCTCAATGCTGGGATGTAAACAAACAAACAACATGGCTGCCTTAATCTCAACAGCAAAGCTGACTGGAACTTATATAGTTTACCTAAAGCAAAAGTTTAGATATTTTCATGGGGGGTTCTATAGAATGGTTATGAACAGTTAGTATGTTACCTGCTGTAGATAGCTCTTTTAATGATCCCAGTTTGAAGATAAAATGTTTATTTCTGACCGTATCAACAAGCTAACCGTTGAGTCTTAGCAGGGCTAAAGCTAAAGCCAATTCCAAATGTATTAAAACAGCTCCAGTATCACAAATGGTAAAGTTCGTTTTAACACTATTTTATAGAGATGCACAATATTATCGGCATGGTATCGGTATTGGCTGATATTAGCGATAAATTTAAATATCGGACATCGGCCATTCCATCAAAATAACTCGCCGATATA
>JBBPBX010001778.1:18843-47268 GCA_038048925.1 Garcialebias charrua | reverse complement strand
TACTGTTTTTCTCTTGCATTTGTTGTTGGATGTAACTGGGACCCCGTGTACATAATCTCGTTTTCATCACATGTACCACATGCGATGCAAATGACAATAAAGACTCTCTGACTCTGACTCTAATCCAAAACAATGACTCTCACCCAGTTTTTTCTACAGATATTGAACTGAATCCTGGTGTGGTAGTAGCTAAAAGTCTTCCACAACACGCAACCTACTCTGAGAACTGACAGACGGCCTGGCGGCTTTGTTGAACACTTTAACTGTTGTAGTCATGTCTGTCTGTTAGCAAAATATTTAATCTTCCACTGTATTCATTTAAATAAACCTCTCAAAATGTAAGAAAGTTCATGCTCAATAATCCAGGTACCAAATCCAATAATTTTCTGTCGGGTCATCTGGACAGTTTCTTTTTAATAGAAACGTTTCACCCTCCATCCAGAGGGCATCATCAGTCAGAGGAGTTCCAGCAAACTGTTTCTCCACCAAGCAGTAAACACCTTAAGTGGACCAGCCAGTTTACTGGAGCCAAGATGGTTTCTGGAGGCCGTCCTGTCCCTCGTCGACTCCTCCCAGGCAGAATGTAGTTACTGGATGTAGAGTCCATCTACAAATAATTAATGCTGAATGCTAACGCAGCTTTGGCATACAAGATGGCCGCTCATATGGGTGTCTTTCATGGAATATCAGTTTCATTTCATTCATTCTCCACATCGAGAGGAGCCAGTTGAGGTGGCTTGGGCATCTGGTTAGGATGCCTCCTGGACGCCTCCCTGGTGAGGTGTTCCGGGCATGTCCCACCGGGAGGAGACCCAGAGGAAGACCCAGGACACGCTGGAGGGACTATGTTTCTCGGCTGGCCTGGGAACGCCTTGGGATTCCCCCAGAGGAGCTGCTCCAAGTGGCTGGGGAGAGGGAAGTCTGGGCCTCCCTACTTAGGCTGCTACCCCCGCGACCCGACCCCGGATAAGCGGAAGAAAATGGATGGATGGATGGATCAGTTTCATTTTAATAGGGTTTTGTGGAGCTGTTATAAGTAGTATCTACCTAACCTGAGGACAATTTCAGAATAATTTCAGAAACATCTGGTTTTTCCTGAGCAATCAAGCTAACAGCTAATTAAAGGGCTAGTCCTACAATTTATTTCTTAGCTTTCATAGCAGGTCATTCAAATACTTTTTAATAAACCTTTTTTGGTCACATTTTATTAGTTATTTACCAAAAGTTGCACGCTCTGTATGCACTCATGTATGTATATTTTTGAGGTGAGTTTTAGCTCCGACTATGATGTTCTTAACACTGAAGAATGTTTTAACAGTGAGTTTAAATGTGGACTTTATATTTTCCCAATACAAAAATATGTATTTTTTTAAAGAAATGAATGCTGCACTTTAAATATAAACATCTGATTTGTAGCTACCTTATTACCAAACGCCACACACGAAGGCTTGAGCCAAAGGTTGAATCAGGATGTGCACTGGTGTGACAGTGGCAGTGCTAAGCACGGCACTGCTGTGCCACCATCCACATTACGTATAACGCTGATTGAAGTTATGGTCTCTGAGATTTAGCCGTCTGTAACACAATCAAAGGCTTATGTTTGGGGAATGGCATTGAGGGAGGGAGAGAGAGCACTGTGGGTTTTAAAGAGGCGACTCATGTTTACAGATTTCTTCATACCAGATTATTTCTTAGTGTTTCCGTCCATATAAAAATACATAAATAACTAGATTTGGTTGCATGCTTTAACAGACATTAAATGGGATTAGAAATGGTAATAAGTCAAGCGATGATGGAGAATTAGATGTTTATCACTGTCAGCAGCCAAACATCTCATTGAGGAAAAAAGAAGGTACATGTATTGAAAACGTCTTGTTTATCGTCTCTTTCGGAGGCGTCTTTCTTTTTTTTGTGCGCTGGTGATGACTAAAAGCTGAGGAACCTTCATCCTAATCGGCTTGTGCTTTGGCTGCAGGTCAGGCCAGCAGATGAATGAGGATTAGAGGGTCACAAGGCAGTTAGAGAGGATTACCAGCTCTGGTCCCTCCAACCTGCTCTTGTAGATGTCCAAGCCTTGGCTAAAAGGTGCTCTCCTGAAATGTCAAGAAGCTCAACACAAATGTGCACGGCTTGAGCTGACTTTTTGTTGTTTTGTATCTATTGTGCTTGTTAAATTATTTTTTATTCTTTAAGTATTGGGGACACCTCTTTATTTAATCTCTTTTAAGACTTTAAGCCATCGTGCAATGAGTTATCTTTATTTTATAGCACATAGCGTGCTCTAATGTAAGGCTAAAGACAGCGTGTGTTTTGGTGATTGGTTTCTGTTCAGTAGCGCCCTCTAGTTAAGTACACCAAGGGACTGTTATAAATTAGTTAATATAGTGAGGATCATTTAAGAATAAAAAAATGTCCCCTCACTGTTGGAGCAAATTTCTTTAAACTCTACTGCAGCATTTTATTTTCAGCAGTAAATCGTCTCTGTTTGCTTTGTTATGGCTCCAAATCAAAGGTTCCTCTCTCGCTGGGGCTCCACCTAGAAAACAAAGAGAGATGAAGTTGTAAATGCGGCGGTGTCCTCCTTTTCGGTTCCTACCATAAAAGTCTGCTTTGATGTCTAAATTAAACACGTCATTTTTGATAACAGGCTCGGTGCCACCTACTGAGTCAAACTGCGCCTCGTTCCCTCATGCAGCTCATGTGTTGAGCTTGAACTCTGTAGACTTGATGCCCAGAATGTTGCATCAATGTCAGGATGGTGGTGTGAAACTCTGTGAAGTAGTCCAGCACTATCTGACCTGACTTAACCTTGTTAGATCTTTCTACCTGGATTACTGAGCATGCATCAGGACATACAGTAGTCCAGCAATAGTTTGTCAGATGGTCATTCACAATTTTTAAACATGATAATTATGTTTGATGCAGAACAAATGGCATGAGAAAAGGACTCCACTGAGTTTAATAAATATAAGTGAAACGAGCTGCTTGTCGGGGAAGTGTTTGACTTTTGACATCAGATTACAAGAACTCTAACCTGTACATAAACTTTGCAAGAGATGTGGAAAGGTATCCTAGACGTAAAAAAAAAACCTCCTCTGGACAAAACTCAGCCGTTCACCTCCACCTCACGGACAAGGGACACTCCTTTGAGGACCAGAATGTTCAAATTTTGGACCGAGAACACAGATGGTTTGAGAGGGGGGTAAAGGAAGCTGTGTATGTTAAGAGAGAAAAACCTTCTCTTAACAGAGGAGGAGGTCTGAGATTTCAACTGTCTAAGACCTATAACTCAGTTTTGGATTTGATTCCGAAACGTTTTACACCGGATGGGAGCAGGGATGCCTTGTCTGTAAATTAGACTAACAAAGTTCTCTGAGTAGCCTCTGTTGTTGTTTGGGAGGTGTTGTTTGTCAATTTACATACAGTTTTGTGTCTTCTAACAGAGACCTCAAGGGAACCTCCTACTGTTAAGGTGTGATCTTTCAATTTACATGTATGTGTTACAAACCCCCTTTTGTTAAGCTGGGATGTGTCGTTTTGTCAATTTAAATAGAATGGGCATGTTAGTTAATTTGTGGTGTTATTTCAGTTTCCAATTTCATATGTTGGTGCGTGACTTGTAAGCCTGTATAAAACTTCTCGTTCTCACAGCTTCCATTCAGAATTGAAAAAGACTTCTGGACAGAAGTCGAAACGTTTTCTGCAACAAATAAAGTCCAGTTGATCCTGTATTGAACGCCTTTTTTGATTTCATCATGTCCTGGACGACTGAGAATCTTCACCAGCATATCCTAGAAGTAGCTCAAGTTTTCTCCAAAAAGGCTGAAACTTAGTGCTTAAATCAAAGATGGCAGCATTTTGTTTCCAGGGGGTCATATCAAAGTTTTAAAGCAATCAAATGGTGACATGGTGAATTAGAAAATAAAATGTATTTTGGGCTTTTTTTTCCATTTCCTATAAGTTATTGCACAGCTAGCATGCTTGGTCAAAATATTTCTCCCTGACACCTTTAAGAAGTATAAGACATGCAATCTCTAGACTTGCTCTTGTGACAAATATTGGTTATCTTAAAATATGCACAAATTGTTAGTAGCAGTAGCAGTTCATTCAGGAAACACAAACAATGAGTTACCAGGCAAAGAAAAAAGTCCTGACTTATCTTAGTCCAACACTCTTAGATGTGGACCCAATAATTTTAATGTAGACTTCAAGTTTCATTGATGAAATTTATCCATCCATCCATCCATCCATCCATCCATCATCCTTCCATCTATCCATTATCTTCCACTGGTTCTGAAGTCGAGTCGCAGCAGCTTGAGCAGGGAGGCCCAGACATCTCTTTCCATAGCCACCTCTTCCAGCCCTTCTGGGAGGACTCTAATGCCTCTTTTCCACCGCTCGGCTCGGCTCGGGTTGGATCGGCTCAGGTCGGCTCAGTTCGGGTCGGGTCACATCTATGTTCTGTTTCCACAGCTTTTTTGTACCCCTTCTGTGGGCGGGGTCCAGAATCCTACTCGTCTTACCACATGGTGGCAGTAGTGTTCCTCAAGCTATTTACTACAGTACTAGCCACCACTAGAAGAAGAACACAATAAAGACTTTGTATCACATATTATCAATTCTATCAAAAACCACATAGCTGATATTTTTCAAAAAAATCTAGTGTGATCACAACATGTTCATATACGAAATGTATCCTGTTGGAGTTATTTGAAATAAAATTCAATGTTTTATAGACATAAATGTGTCAACCTACGTCCATTATTTTCTACTTTGTATCACATATTATCAATTCTATCAAAAACCACAAAGCTGATATTTTTCAAAAAAATCTAGTGTGATCACAACATGTTCATATACGAAATGTATCCTGTTGGAGTTATTTGAAATAAAATTCAATGTTTTATAGACATAAATGTGTCAACCTACGTCCATTATTTTCTACTTTGTATCACATATTATCAATTCTATCAAAAACCACAAAGCTGATATTTTTCAAAAAAATCTAGTGTGATCACAACATGTTCATATACGAAATGTATCCTGTTGGAGTTATTTGAAATAAAATTCAATGTTTTATAGACATAAATGTGTCAACCTACGTCCATTATTTTCTACTTTGTATCACATATTATCAATTCTATCAAAAACCACAAAGCTGATATTTTTCAAAAAAATCTAGTGTGATCACAACATGTTCATATACGAAATGTATCCTGTTGGAGTTATTTGAAATAAAATTCGAATTTTTATAATTTATTTTCGTTGTGCAAACACAGGTTTTGGAAAAAGTCAAAGCGAAACTACTTTAAATGCAGCACATTTGACCATACGTGACAATATTAAAGCGTGGTTAAGCTCAGGAGCCCTCGTACTATTAAAGTCAGCTATGAAATATATTTTATATCTGTTCATTGAGCTACATTTAAAGACATAAAGCCGCCCGCGCGCCGCGTGTTGCTCGTGGCGAACCTATTTTTTTAAAATCCTGCAGTTTTGAGCAGTACGTGATTTTATTAAGGACACGTTCAGCTGAAGACCCATCTTTGCTATAAATTTAAAAAATAATAATTGTTTTTACCGTGTTTATCATGTAAAAGTCCTGCAGTGATCGCGTCCCTCGCTTCCGTAAAAACAGCTCTCGTCTCCTCCTTCCTACTTCCGGAGCGGGTGAGCTCGCTTCAGTACCCCTCTGAAACCAGCCCGAAAATCTCAGGAAATCTCGCGCGGCTTAGCACGGAATATCCGGTGGAAAAGGATGAAAGGGGGTCTCTGCGACGCACATATGACGTAACATCCGACCCGAGCCGACCGGTGGAAAAGGGGCATAAGGCATTGCCATGTCAACCTAGAGACATCATCTCTCCAGTATATCCTAGGTCTTCCGCGAGGTCTCCTCCCAGTTGGACATGCTCGAAGCATCCTTACCAGATGCCCAAACCACCTCAACTGACTCCTCTCGATGTAGAAGAGCAGCAGTTCTACTCCCACACCCTACCTCTAAGGGAGAGTCCAGCCACCCTGCAGAGGAAACTCATTGCAACCACCAAGCCAGCTTTTGTAAGCCAGGAGCGCCAAGGCCCCCCGCCTTCAGCCACTGCTCATGGCATCATGCACCTGACTTTTATGGCCCCTCCTGTAGTTGTGGATCCACAGGAAGGCAAACGCATGTTGCTCCTTCAGGCTGTGCCTGACTGTGACCCCTGTAGCCGTTTTCACACTGCACAGCCCTCCCCGGCCCAGCCCGGCTTCTAACCTGGGTTCGTCTTGTTCGCATTTGCCTCTTCGGGCCGGCATCAGCCCGAGTTTTAGAACCCGATCGACTGAGGTTCTAAGCGGGCCGAGCTCGACGTCATGTACTGCTCATCATTTGATTCGTTGTTTGCAGCAGGGGCGGGACTGCTGCATGTTGAGTCATCAACTGCGACTGCATCGTTCTAACAAACAACCTCCATTTTACGTTAGGGAAACATGTCTACCTCCCAAGCCCCCGTTGCGTGGTCTAACGATGAAGTCAGCTTCTTTTTAAACTACATATCAGACGAGTGTGTACAGAGGGAGCTGGACAGCAGCACACGCAATGAGAAAGTTTTTAAGCGTGCGTCGGACCTGGAAATAGCAACACCCTGGTGGTTCACTGGAAGCGCGTCGGGTTGCCACTCCAAACTTTATCTCGACTCGGGTTCGAACCTCACTTGGTTGAACTTATTTTACGTTTGTCTTTTATTGGATAAAAAAAGGAGGTTGTGTTATGCCTGTGGTTAACACAAACTCCTTTTTTTATCCAATAAAAGGCAAACATAAAATAAGTTCAACCAAGTGAGGAAATGGCGTTGGCTAAGAACTCCCCACCCACTTCAAGGCGGCTCTCCGCACAAAGCGAAATGAGTGGGGGCGGGCCAGGCTGGGCTCAGGCTGGGCTCAGGGCCAACCCGGGACGATCTGGGCCGGGGAGGGCTGCGCAGGGCGAAAACGGCTTGTGTAGAGACCCGGTCAGCAGGTGCTCTCTGACGAGCCCCTCCCCCAAACCTGGCTCCAGGGTGGGGCCCTGGTAACCCACATCCGGTCAATAGATACTGAGCTGTTGCCTGTCCATAAAAGTCTTTGGATAAAATAAAAAAATAATTTACTTGTTTTAAAGTTTTTTACTTATTTATGTAACTGTAATAGGAGCCATGTGCAGACCATCCAAGGGCCACTTTTGGCCCATGAGCCATATGTTGCCCATGTGCGGCGTAAATTGATAGGCAAGGACTTAATCAGGCGCATAAAGTTTAAATTTTATAAATTGTGGCTCTGGAAAGATTATGAACAAACATCTATACATTTGGAACAGAACGTATCAAAATAGGCGAGGGCTAGTTAGTTGAGCTAACAGCTAGGCTGAATAAGGACAAGACAAAATGTTATTGTGTCTTAAAACAGTTCTTGTCTAAAAAAAATGTATTTTGGCTTGTTTGGATGCTATTTTTTAAAGCTTTTACAAAGCTACCAATTTCACATGACATGTTACATTTTAGCAGAAATGTTATAATATTCCAGCTGGAAGTGCTACAGCTAGCCGCCTCCGCTATTTGTGTGTGCAAATAGCATTAAATTATTATACAAATTACCTTGTAATATAAAACTGACAGCAGTGTAAAGGTTTATAAATTATTTTTAAAGTGTTCATATGAACTGCTACAACATATTGTGTAGAAGCAGTTGAGCACCAAAGAAATCCTGGTCCTGGTCTCGCATCGACTAGCTTTTAGCTCATCTGTCCGTATTAAAGTACCGGTATGTCTCTCTCTGAGGAGTTCAATGTACTATCTTTACTAGATAAGCTTTTCACAGAACCCCACTGAAGTAGATTTAAACCACTACTAATGAGCAACAAATTTATTCAGATTTTAGTTTCAAACGCACCAGGATTCACAGCATGTTTATGTACAAAAAGATGGAAATTTGGGGACTACAAGTAGTTTGACAGCAAAACTAACATCAACACCGCACAAGTTTTGGTCACAGTAACTTTAAATCCATTTATCCACGAGTTAAAACTCCTTTCAAGTTCAACACTAAAGCATCTGTGTTGTTTTTATTGAACAAAAATTGGTCGTTGGTTTTAAATATCACAGTTTTGTTGTACATTTAACTCCTTTTTAATAAAAATTTGACAAACCCATGATATAAAAATCGATATTTGTGGAACACACCTACAGAGTTGTTATTATTATAATGATTGATTTGTATTTGCACAACTGCTTTTGGAGCCCTATGTGGTCCTTCTGCCTCACTGACCACTTTCTCACTTGAGGTCTTTGAAATGCTAATCACTTCTCCTCCCCTGTTTTCTCCTCCAGATTCCTCCTCCACCTACATCAGGCAACTGGAGACCAAGGTGCGGATACTGGAGGATGATAAAAATAAGCTCCTCTCTCAGGTGAGATCCAACGCTCCTCCTCATGTATCAAAAACCTGCGTGGATTTCCTACTGAAAAGTGACGTACGGTGAAATCCAGAAAAGTGTCTACGCACAAAAAGATCCAGATTTATCAAACTGTGCGTACACCTGAATCCACGCACATTCCTTTTGTACATCACAATTGACGTGGAACTGAGCGCACGTGAGACACCTCCCCTGACACGCCTACATTTACATATGTTAAACAGATGCAAATTACTTCCTGCATGTGTGAAGGACATGTTTGTTTGATCCCTGCGCGATCAGAAATGATTTCTAGATTCGGGAAAATAATGAATTCAATATAATATGAGTGAGGACAAACATCCTAAGTAAGAATAGTAATAAAATGTGTTCATCATGCAAAGAACGAGTGATTGTCGGTATTTGTGTGCGCGCGCACCCTGCTGTGGTGCGCGAACCGGCTCATTCATTCATTCTGTGTGGAAATATTAACTTTGCGCACGAGTTTATTACCATTATTACTGTAAACACAGAGGAACTTACTTGGATGTTTGCTAGAACATAGATCTTTGTTTATGTAGATGATGTGAAGAAACGAGTCTGTGCGTCTTGGTGGAGACTTTTCATGACATGATGTTGGAGTCTCCAGACGCAGCGCGCGCCCCGCAGCCCTGTGCGCAGTCTGTCTGTGAAGCTTTTGCTCTCCTACAAGTTATATAAGGTGTACTTTCACGTGTCATTTTGGAGAAATCTACAATAAACGCAGATAATGAAACACCTCCAGCTGCCGTGTCGACACCGGTGAGGGTGCGCGCGCGCTCCAAGCGCGACCACTCAGCCTTTGGAATCATATGGATGAGACATTCCATTGGACATGATCCGGCTTTGTGTGGACTGGACTGCACAGTCCCGATCGACCTGCAGCTCCCTCTGTGGAACAGTTTGACCGCTGCTTCTGTATGCACGCGTGATGCACGGCTCCCCAGAGCGCAGCAGTAGTGCCAAACTGGAAAATTATTATTTCTGAAAACGGCTGATAAGCCATATCCTAGATCGGAAAACTATATCTGTTTCTAAATAAATGCTCTGCGTGTTACACTATTTATTATAACCTCCAGTAAGGCTGAATGAATCCGTTCCTGTTAAATTTATTTTTGGCACAACGTTGCGCGTCCTTTATTTCACTGCGTCATGTGGATGTAATACTTGTTAATCGTGTGTTTGGAGGGAATATTAATCATTTTCACATCTTGAACTGTTAATAATAATAATAATAATAATAATAATAATGAATTCAATTTATAACGCACTTTTCATTAATGGAAATCTCAAAGTGCTACAAGGTGCAACATATTTGAATGTCAATAAGACAAATAATAAAACAATTAAAATCAACAACAGTATCAACTCAGATCAAAAGTAGAATCATGAGGAGGAAGAGTATGCTCGGTTGAAAAGAAAGGTCTTCAAGCCGCTCTTAAAGTCAACCACAGACTGTGGGGCTTCAGTTTCTCTGAAACACCTGTAAGTGTCGCCAAAGGAACAAGAACCACAGAAACGTGCGTACGCCTGCTCGGGAGCTTGCGTGGATATGTACCTGGATGCGCATATATTCACGTTCAGTTCAGTTTTGATACATACGGGCTTTTGCGTGGGAAGTGACGTGCGCAATGTTTTTGTGCGCACGCACGGTTGATACATGAGGCCCCTGGTCTTTCTCTGTCAGAGCTCCATCATTTCTAAACTTAGCTGAAACTCCTGCTCCTCACCCCACAAAGCATGCGATCAGCAGCTGCAGAGACACGAAGGGCTTGCCTCTGTGAAGCCAGGCTTTCGCAACAGGCCGCTCATTAGTCGGAAAATACGTAGATTCATGTTTAATTCATAGGGAGCCAGTAATCTTTACTTCCGAGCAGAGTTGTTCACCCCAGAGGCGAGCTGGGGGAGCGGAAGAAAGATGAGAGGAGGGCGGAAAGAGGAGGAAAAGTGTTAAGTGACAGCAACAGAGTTAAAAACAAAATAATCTTCCCTGAAGTTGACCCCGTAGTGACTTCTCTCAGATTTGAAGTGTGGGAGGTGGGAGTGAAGGAGGGAGGAATTTTTTGTGTGGTTCATCAGGAGGTCACACGTCAGTCTGCAGAAGTGTGTGTTCACACACGCGACTGAAAGACCCACCAATTAGCTACAGAACAGGCATAAAACTTTAAACACGTTAAAGCCAGATCATTATTTATGAGCTGAACTCCTGTAAAGAAGCTTTCTTTATTTAATTAGAGTTTTATGATGCTGGAGAGCAGAAAGTCATCTGGGGTCAGATTTTTAAAGCCTCAAAGTTTTTTTTTTTTAACAGATTCTTCTTTCACCAGCTACTTCTCAGCAGATTCATGTATAGAAAGAGCTGGAGTCAGTGGTGTGAAATGATTTTAATAATTTGCTCCTAAATGCGACAGTTAGGTGCTACACATTGTCGCACCTGAGTCGAACAATAATTTGAACCTCCTGCAGTGTCGGCTGTTAGTGCTCGTCGCAGATTTTAGGGTTGGGTGATTGAAAGCTCAAGTACCTCAGCTACAGCCCCAAATCCCAAATGAGTTGAAAAGGAGGTGCCGTGGACGAATTCCCGTCAACTTGGCAGTCGTGCTCGAGTACCTGAGAGCCGAGATCCTGGAGCTGGTGGAAAACTTGGCTCGTAACAGCAGGAGGACCATGGCCCGAGAGTCCCACCGGATCTGACAGCAAGCTGAATCCAGGTGGATGGATTGGTATCCTTGGCCAGATTCTTCAGATTCGCTGCAGGAGATCCCACACCTATCAGCATTTATAACAACTCTTGGAATAAAACCAGGATGATGAGCTACGACATTTCATTTCCCTTTGGGATTAATAAAGTATTTTTGAATTGAATTGAATTATGACAAAAAAAAGTATTAATAATTTTGAGAGGGAAATGTTACTGTTGATGGTAATAATGATATCCTATTTCCAAATGAGGAAAGACCAAAAAGAAAAGCAAAAATAATAAATCTTACCGTTTTCTCTCCGTAGGCATATAACCGCTATAGCTTATCACAAATACAGACGAAGAAGGTAACTCTGAAACATCACTCTGTGTTGAACCTTATTCTCTCTTTTCATTGTCTTTAACTTTTCGGTGGTGGAAAACTTCACGGCTTTGAGCTCGACGCTGTCGCTTATAACATGGATGGACACAGTCAAAGCAACAGTTGTACGATTGAATGTAACTCGTTTTAATGTAAGGGTGCATTAATCAATCTGAGTTAACATTTAAAAGAGAAATACAAGTTTTATTAAATAAAATATTTGTACTTATTTTGGTCATTTTGGTAAAGCTGCTCACAATGCAGCCACGTTTAAAAAAAAATGCAATTAAAAATAAGCCCAACGTCTGTTCCGTTGTGCATAAAAAAACAACTTATCTATTTTCTTATAAATTTCTTTCCACTAAATTCCAAAGATCAGGGGCCTCATGTACAAAGACTTGCGTAGATTTCTTACTGAAAAGTCACGTACGGACAAATCCAGAAAAGTGTCCACGCACAAAAAAATCCAGAATTATCAAACTGTGCGTACACCTGAATCCACGCACATTCCTTATGTACAACACAATTGACGTGGAACTGAGCGCACGTGAGACACCTCCCCTGACACGCCTTCATTTACATATGTTAAACAGATGCAAATTACTTCCTGCATGTGTGAAGGACATGTTTGTTTGATCCCTGCGCGATCAGAAATCATTTCTAGATTCAGGAAAATAATGAATTCAATATAATATGAGTGAGGACAAACATCCTAAGTAAGAATAGTAATAAAATGTGTTCATCATGCAAAGAACGAGTGATTGTGTGTCGGTATGCGCACCCTGCTGTGGTGCGCGAACCGGCTCATTCATTCATTCTGTGTGGAAATATTAACTTTGCGCACGAGTTTATTACCATAATTACTGTAAACACAGAGGAACTTACTTGGATGTTTGCTAGAACATAGATCTTTGTTTATGTAGATGATGTGAAGAAACGAGTCTGTGCGTCTTGGTGGAGACTTTTCATGACATGATGTTGGAGTCTCCAGACGCAGCGCGCGCCCCGCAGCCCTGTGCGCAGTCTGTCTGTGAAGCTTTTACTCTCCTACAAGTTATATAACAAGGTGTACTTTCACGTGTCATTTTGGGGGAATCTACAATAAACGCAGAAAATGAAACACCTCCAGCTGCCGTGTCGACACCGGTGAGGGTGCGCGCGCGCTCCAAAGCGCGACCACTCAGCCTTTGGAAACATATGGATGAGACCATTCTATTGGACATGATCCGGCTTTGTGTGGACTGGACTGCAGTCCCGATCGACCTGCAGCTCCCTCATAGCTCGGGAACAGTTTGACCGCTGCTTCTGTATGCACGCGTGATGCACTATTTATTATAACCTCCAGTAAGGCTGAATGAATCCGTTCCTGTTAAATTTATTTTTGGCACAACTTTGCGCGTGCTTTATTTCACTGCGTCATGTGGATGTAATACTTGTTAATCGTGTGTTTGGAGGGAATATTAATCATTTTCACATCATGAACAGTTAATAATAATAATAATAATAATAATAATAATTATGAATTCAATTTATAACGCACTTTTCATTAATGGAAATCTCAAAGTGCTACAAGGTGCAACATATTTGAATGTCAATAAGACAAATAATAAAACAATTAAAATCAACAACAGTATCAACTAAGATCAAAAGTAGAATCATGAGGAGTAAAGTATGCTCGGTTGAAAAGAAAGGTCTTCAAGCCGCTCTTAAAGTCAACCACAGATTGTGGGGCTTCAGTTTCACAGCGGCACCTGTAAGTGTCGCCAAAGGAAATATAACCACAGAAACGTGCGTACGCAAGCAGGCGAGCATCCGTGAATTTGTACGTGAATGCGCAGGTATTCCCGTTCATATCAGATTTGATACATACGCCACTTTGCGTGGAAAGTGACGTGCGCAATGTTTTTGTGCGCACGCATGGTTGATACATGAGGCCCCAGGTCCCTGCTGTCATGACAGTGACTTGATCTGTTTTAAATCAAGCTCATTCCACAACAAACACAGATAAGATGTCAGATGGTATCTGTCCCTTTATGACATGAGTCATTGGGAGATAGACTTAAATATATCAGCTTGCAAATCAAGAGATTTGCTTAACAAAATACACTAAAACTTGCTTCAATTTGCACTTAAAATTTGCAAAATGTGCAGTTTGTTTGTAATTCATCAAGTTGTCATCACTTCCTGTTTTCTCCTTCTTTTTTTGCCTCAATGGATCAAAACCTAGTTTACCTTAAGCAGTGCGATAGGAATGGTTGTGATTTGTTGGAAGTACAAATTACAAAATTCTAATTTAGTTGTCTGTGGAGGTTCAGAAAATGGCAAAAATTAACTATTTGAATCAGTCATAACCTAGATAGGCTTAATATTAGGGATGGCCATTTCAAACCAGCAACAAAACCTTTTTCAGTCACTTGACAATTGAAATATTGATACAAATGTTCATCCCCACCCTTCAAACACTCACAGATACACAACTGACACACAGAACTGACGGAAAACATCTGTTTTATGTTTGAAAGCATGATTTTGACTATCACATAACATCTTCAATACTTCAATACTCTTTACAAAGCAGCTGAATGAAACATCAGATTTAGCAGTGGGCTTTCTAATACTGCTCTGTTGAGAAGAAGAAAAAAGGACCTTGACAGAAATGTCCAGTTATCTTTCTGCAGCTTCTCTTCTTTAATTAGTCACTGATGTCAATAGAAGTTTACCTCCCATGCTCTTGGGACTTCTGTTAACAAAAAATGTGAACTCATTAAGATTAAGAATCTAAAAGTATTTACAGCTTGATCTGCGTTACCCTACCATGGATAAATAATATTGATAATTGAATTTTTTTTATATATTAATGTTTCTGTTCAGTGCCCTGAGGTGACTTCTGTTGTGACTTGGTGCTATATACTGTAAATAAACTGAATTGAATTGAACTGAAATGAATTGAACCCTACACCCTCAGCAGGGTCCTGGAGGGTGAATGGGAGTTTGCCCAACCAGTCTACATGTACGTTGTGGAATTTGAGAAGGTGTTCAACCGCATCCCTCAGGGAACACTGTGGGATGTACTCCGGGTGTGGGGTACCAGGCCCTTTGATACGGGCTGTTGGGTCTCTATATGACCGGTGTCAGAGCTTGGTCCGCATTGCCAGCAGTAAGTCAGGCTCGTTCCCTGTGAGCGGAGTGGTTTGCAGCTGAGTGCAAACCGACCGCAATGAGGATCAGTGCCTCCAAATCTGAGGCCATGGTCTTGAGCCGGAAAAGGTTTGAGTGTCATCTCCAGGTCGGGGAGGAGGTCCTGCCCCAAGTGGAGGAGTTTAAGTATCTTGGGGTCTTGTTCACAAATGAGGGGAAAATGGAGCAAGAGGTTGATAGGTGGATAAGTGTGCCATCCGCAGTGAAGCGGGCGCTGTACCGGTCTTTCATGGTAAAGAGAGAGTTGAGTCAAAAGGCGAAGCTCTCAATTTACTGGTCGATCTATGTTCCTGTCCTCATCTATGGTCATGAGCTTTGGGTTGTGACCGAAAGAATGAGATCATGGATACAAGTGGCTGAAATGAGTTTTCTCCGCAGGGTGTCTGGGCTCTCTTCCTTAGAGATAGGGTGAGAAGCTCAGTCATCCGGGAGGGACTCGGAGTAGAGCCGCTGCTTCTCCACATCGAGAGGAGCCAGTTGAGGTGGCTCGGGCATCTGGTTAGGATGCCTCCTGGACGCCTCCCTGGTGAGGTGTTCCGGTCATGTCCTAACGGTAGGAGACCCAGAGGAAGACCCAGGACACGCTGGAGGGACTGTTTCTCAGCTGGCCTGGGAAAGCCTTGGAATTCCCCCAGAGGTGCTGGCCCAATTGGTTGGCGAGTGGGAAGTCTGGGCCTCACTACGTAGGCTGCTACCCCCGCGACCCGACTCTGGATAAGCGGAAGAAATTGGATGGATGGATGAAATTTAATTGAATTTAATTACTTAGTAGTCCAAATTATTAGAGCTCAAGTGTTGGTGCAACAGCAAACTGTTTCTCAGTGGTGGTTGTTCTAACCAAAAAGTTAGCTTTGTTAACCCATATTTCATTAACTAAAAGATCTGCTTCACTAATGCTAAACCGCTAACCTCTTAGACAACCATCACTCAGTCTCTGTCACATGCCTTCATCTCCCTCCAATTGAAGCTTTGTCAACTAATCTAGGCTTGTCATGTGTACACGTCGTAAGCCAATTGTGTGCCTTCAGCTTGCTGCTTCTGCATTGACCAGTCACTTGTTGTCACATGTAATGTGCATCTTAGCATGCCTAACGGACTCTACAAGACACGCCCTCAACAGCCAGGAACAAGCTTGTGTATTTTGTTAGCAGACTTAAAGTAGGTGAAACCTAATTTAACTGAAGCTAATTTTTAAAATGTTTTAACAGTTTCCAAAGTTAGCTAAAATGCTAATCCTCTAAACAAAAAAGTAGTTTCGCTATTAGCTGTTAGCAGATTAGCAGAACTGTTCCCACCTCTGCTGTTTCTTATTTTGTTGAAAAATACAGAACATAAGTTTAATATATTTATATTAACAAGAACTAATAGCAATTGTTTTATGATTTAGGACCTTTGCATGTTTCATATTTTTGATTGAAAATGGTTGCCATGAAGACTTGCGGTGAGTATTTTCTGCTGCAAGTCCAGCCACTGAGAAACCTCTAAAGGAGTAGGGGTTGCAATGGGACGCAGACATGTGCTTTTTCTTATTCGGATAGTCAACACATGTTCTGGGTGTAAAGCTGTAAATCCTCCATGACTGTGGTTTTCGTTTTGTACACCTTGATGGATTACAGCCACATTGTAGTAATGTTGTTAACAACAATTTATCAGCAAGTGGCAGTAAAAAAATGGCAGCTTCTTTCTAAACTGCTAGTTATATAAACAGTTGGAATTTGTGTACTTTAGCACCTTTCAAATATTCACAAATCATTGCCTACTTGATGCGACAGTATCTGAGCAGATTGAGAGGTCAAAGCTGACCCACCTCTAATATTCCTCCAGAGGTAGTCACAGTGTTTAATTGGCGTGTGATGCATCATCACTCTAACAGCACTGTTGTCACAGCTGATTCTGTGTTGACAGATTATAAATTACCAAGAGTACAAAAACACATTTTAATAAAAAGCAGCCCATGTGTGAACTAAGCCATTAAAGTCAAACACAAAACAAAAAGAAAGTACAGATTTGATCATTTTGTGTTTAATTTTATTTCAAAGTCAAAGTAGCTGCTCCTTTGCACTAAAGTGTAAGAAGGTGGCAGGCTTCCAGATTCTTAGGGATTGCACCTGATATTCCTCCTTTTGACTTTGGCTTCCCTTCGGTGTCTGTGCCTCAACCCTTCAGCACCACAGAAACAGTATACATGTAAATATAAACCACCTTATCTTTGCAGAACTTTGAACTTAGCCATACTCTGCAGGAATATTTTAGAACCACAACATAAACCTCAGAGACAAACAGTACTGAGTTGGAAACAAAGTTTTTCTTCTCTCTCCAGTTATGAAGGGACTAACCTGTCACATATTTGCATTTTTAAGACTTTTAGTGGCCACGCAGACAGCCAAAGGCCTTTAATTATTTGTAAACTGTTCCCAGGACCAAAACTTTCAGATTACCTGTATTTAGTTAAAACATGATTAAAATTACAACTTTTGACAGTTTATTGCATTCTCCCACAAAAACGAACAGCTAGCTTTGTTCAGTGAACAATAATACAATCCACTTTATCTGTTATTTTTTAATCTAATTTCAGATATTTAATAATGTTGTACACTAAAAGTTGATGAAAAGCCTAATTAGCAGGAACAGAATGGAAAAGGACTGTTCTCCGGAAGACATTGCACCTAGTTGAGATAAAAATCTAATCAAATCTAACTTTTCACTTGTCTGCGGCATAATGGTGATATACATGTAATCAACAAATATGTTGAACAATAGCTTTTAGAGGTGCTGGTAGGGAAAGTTATAGCTTTTGAATTATAATAATAAGATAAGATAGAACTTTATTGATCTAGCAGGAAATTGTGCATATTCATTATGTTGAAATGATAAATTACCTGTGCAGATATTACTTAATTTTCATACTTATGGTACAAAATAAAATTCCTAATGCTTCCAAACAAATCAAATTACCTGAGCACTTTTTTTGCATCCATCGATTGCGGTTTGTTCTTTCTCAAAGAACACTCTGACACAGTATATTGTACATAACCTTCAAGCTCTACTTTAAATGGAGTCAAAGTTATACCCTTGTTTTGTGTTTCCTAATAAACACCCATACATCATATTTCTGTACAGCGCTTCAGTGTTCAACTGCAGATCAATGCACTTTTCTAAACAGAACAATTTACATGAAATTTTGTTAAACTGTGAGATTTTTCAGGAACAAACATCATGGATTACATTCCCTTGTAGAGTTGTTGCTTCTGTGTCCTGTCCCCTTCACATGCTGCCAGCATGCCGGGCTAACGAGTCCCACAGCTGCTTCGTGCATGTGGCCTTTCTTGGCTTGAAATAACTTTTGTCTGTCCTTGAAACTGCATTGCATTCAGGGTACCTCAGGTGAATGGATGCCACATCGCGCTTTGGTGCATAAACAAAACACTGTTGTTCCTGCTTGTTGAAACGTCTGATGGACTAAATAATTTAAGATATGGGGGCACCACAGGTAAATCGAAACATTCATTATGAATGGCTGCCAACTGGTGTTTGAGTGTAAAGGAAGAATGAAAAAAATGTAAGCCTAAAGTTATGTACTGATGGAATGGAAGGAAGTTTCTTTGAAAACAGGACAAATAAGAATTACAGGACTTTAGCTGTTTACTTTGTGATTTCCTTCTTATGTAATTTCCCTCTTGAAGCCTTCCACATGGATTTGCAACAATGGATGAGTTGCACATACCACTGAACTTTCTGTATTATGAAACCAGACCAGTGAAACTTGTGTGCTGAAAAGAAACAATTGTCATATTGTAAGAATGTTGAGCCTTGAGATCAGCTTGGTGGGAGAATTTTTGCTGTATTAAAGGGAATACAAAGGAAGTTAACAAAAGGGTTTCATGGTACAAAGTACATATTACCAAAGACCTTCAAAGAACAGGACTAACTAATAGAAATACTGCACAACACAATTTTACGTCACACTTGCTGCTGCATTCTTGCTAACAAGTAAAAAGCTCAGTGGTGCTTTGAAAATTTAATGGCTTAAATAGCCCATTCAGATAGCACTCCTTCCAACAACCGCTTAACCTGAATCCATTGCAAGAGTGGGCAGTAGTAGAGTCCTGTGGTTTAGAGTGATAGAGCCTAACACCTTACAGCTTATTCACTGTCACCATGTTTAATTTATGGTCTAAAAATTAGATGAGCTAAAGAACCATGGATTGAGATGCTGCTTGAATAAACTCCATATAAATCCAGTCATCAACTTTCAAGAACATCAGTGAGAGTCTACTTCTTTTACTGTTAATAATTGGTTACAAAAATAAATAAATAGACCACATTCTATTATTTCTGTAAGTTTATAGACACAGTCATTTTACAAGTTCAGATAAAAATAATTAAATCACTGTAAGTACTGTAGGTTCTTTAGGTTTGTTTGAAAAAGACACAAATCTGCCACGAGGCACCTTCTTACCATCCATCCAATATATTTTACCCGCTTCTTCTTTTTTGGGTCATAGGGTTCACTGGTGCCCATGTCCAGCTGTCACTGTGCGAGAGGCATGGTGCACCCTGGACAGGTCTCCAGTCCCTCACAGGTACACACAGAGATATTACCATTCACACTCTCACTCACACCTAGGAATAATTTAGAGTTACCAATCAGTCTAACATGCATGTTTTTAGTCTGTGGGAGGAAACTGAAGTACCCGGAGAAAACCCACACATGCACGGAGAGAACATGCAAGCTCCACCAAGAAACCCCCCCCAGCCGGGATTTGATATGGCAACCTTCTCGCTGAGAGGCTACCGCTCTACCAACTGATCCACCGTGCCACCTGCACTTTCTTACCATCTGTTATTTATAAAGGGGGAGGGCTTAAAGGCAACCAGCTGCTGTTATGACTCTGAGCTGCCAACAGACACAGTAACAAAGTTATAATAGTCAATGTGTAAAAAGGTTAGCTGACTTGTGGCTCCATGGTGTGATGAAGTGATGGCGAACAGTCTACTGTATATGACCAACCAACCATACATTTTAAAAGGGGAGATGTTCGACATATTTAATTTGTAGCACTCCAAGTCATCTTTGGTTTTGCCGTGCTCGTTTCATTTTTGAAAGCTCGCGTCTCCGTGTGGCATTGCAGACTTTGTTGTTTTGACTGGGCAGAGGAAATTGGAAGAGTGACTCGTCTTTTCGACCATGTCACAGAACTATTTCATTAAAGAACCCAATCTAAAATCGGGTAATCCTTAAAAGTATGTTTCTTTTTGTACATTTGTTTATGCTTAGATAGTGTTTGAAAAGTGATTTTTCTGTTGTGTTTCAGATATCATTGGCAGTGCATACATAGTTTTTCCACCCCCTGTAATTGCAAAAAAAAAAATCATCAGTGTTCAGTGAGGTGGGAAAAAACTTTGTTTGCATACCTACAAGATATCTGGATGGCTCTGACACTGCAGACATGTCATGAATGCCAAGCTCGAATCACAACCAACAATTCTGTTCTCTTTTACACTGAATGACTACTTTGGTACAAAGTAAAAAATAAAAAAAAAATACAGAAAATGCTTGCAGGATCTTAATAAGGTTTTGAGGAGTATATGAGCATGCAGTGGACTCCCTATTATGCACGAAAGAGCATGATAGGTTCATGATCCACAAATCGTCAATTTGTAAAATACTACTTGCATGTGAACCAGTGGTGCACACGCAGCAGTGGAAAAGTTAATTTAAAAAACTAAGGATTTTAAATATGAAATAATTTATTACATAATAATGAAAAGAAAGTTTAAGTTTCACTCCACCCCCAAGCCTAGCACTATCAGCGTTTTATAACCCTGAGGAAAAAGTCACCTTTCAACACTGATTTACGATCATTTAGAAAAAAAAAGGGGTTTGCCTGAGTTTTATTTATGTGCAATATAATAAAAAAGACAGACTCCTGTTTTACCCTAGTGCAAGTGACCCATATTTAACTTTTTTATTGTTTTCAGTGACTTATAGCAGACACGGTGAATACTGCCTTTCGCCCTACCTTTCTAGCAGGGCAGCCTCAACCTTACCTCTTGTAACTCAAAGGGGAAATGATGCATCACATCCACAGCTGCTTCTTGTCACCAGCAAGAGCACTGTGATGGATAGATAGACAGAGGGCCATGAGTTTTAGTTGTCCCCAGCTGTCGCACAAACAAATAGCTTTAGTGGTCTCAGTGGTCAAGGTCAAATTGGCAGTAAAGTTAAAGATGTGCACTGGATTCGTTTGAAAAGGGAGAACAAAATTGATTCTGCAAGAAATCACTTGTAGTTTTTGATGCGTTGGTCCAATTTTAGCACATTTGCCACTCATTCTGATTTGGCATTTAGAGTTTCTTGACACAGAGCCAAGAGATGTTTACAAAAGTAAAATAACTGAGGGCATTAATGTGGGAACCCAAAGAATGGATCAGGAAATGCCAAGGGAAAGATTGGAAAAGGTTAGAAGAAGACCAGCAGGATGCAGAGGTGGAAGAGAGACTGGGAGGGTGGATATTAGAGGACATAGGGGACGCGGGAAATGCTGATTGCAGCTTTGTGCTTTAGCAAACATATGCGAGTGTGCACCTGACTGTATGAGTCAGAGGGAGATAATACACAGACAGACAGCACAGCACAATGTCCAGGCTTTCACAGAAACACACCCACAGCTCTCTGGCTTATTTATAGTCCTGGTGCTCCGAGGTATCACGTGCGTTTAAATGCCGCGCCTCACACAGAGCAAACACTCATGCGTGATATGGGAAATGTCACAAAGGAACCATGGCGCCGCTGTGTTCTTGCCTACAGTGAAGCTAGGCTGGTTACAGCTCGCAGGAACCGGTAGTCTTTGGCTTCTAATGAGGATTGAATCCTAAGAGCTCCATGATGGCCCTCAGTGATGGCACAATGTGATCCACGAAACACAGCAAAATGTGATGTACGTAGATGTATGTAGAGAGCAGCACAAACAGTGATGTCAACGTTAAATGAGAGATCAGGTGCAGAATCAGAGACATTAATCAACCCTTTCTGATTACAATAATACACAGTAATTGATTATAAAAGCCATTCTGAAGGTATTGTTTAACAGAATGAATGCAAAATGTGTAAAGAAAATTTGAGGGTTTTTTTTAGCCATAGCATAATTTTTAGACCTTAGCATACAGGGCTGTAGCTTGGGGTGTTTTCTGACAAAGGAGAGCTTTTATGCAGGAGTCAAAATTATGCCTGTCAAAACAGTAAATCAATTAATCGCATGATGAATTAAAATTATCAACCTCATTTTCATATACCAACTATATCTTTTCGTGTCTCTCTCTTTCTACTAAAGACACGGCTCAACTCTGGTGCTCTGCACTGACTCCGCCCTTTCTCTTTTCTCTTTAAAATCTGTTTTCACCGTCCAAAATCATGTTTTTGGATCGTTGAAAGCAGCTAAGCTAACAGGCCGACCTCAGGAATAAACCTCCGTCTTGTCAAAGCTCCAAAATTCACGGTTGAAACTTGTGCCTTCGTGTAAAAAAGTTATTTTTCGCTGCAAAAAGAAGCTGAGAACTTGTTTACTGGTTTTTTTATTAAAGGTTTTGTGTGAAAAATGCTATGCTAAAGAGCTCAAACCACCAAGCATCCACCACATTACCATGTCAGCCCATGTCATGTCAAAGGCCCTCCTTCCCATTTTTCTTAAAGAGACACTCTGCTCAACTATCCATCCTTTGGTTCAAACAGTCTTATACTGCAATCAGGTGGTAAAAAAGGTACTACACTCCAAACTAATCAACGTTTTTCAAAAAATTTGACAATTAATTATTGTCAAATTTCAAACAATATCATCATTTATCACAACAATTTCTGAAACAATTAATCGCCCAGCAAAATGTGTTATTGTGACAGGCCTAGTCAAAATACAGCTCTAGCATTCTATAGTTTAAAGAAAACTAAATTCAAAGTCAAAGTTTATTTGTCGTTTGCATCATATGTGGTACATATGGTGGAATAAAATTGTGTACCGGCACACATGGTCCCAGTTACATCCAACAAAAGTATAAATTGTAAAGAAAAACAGTAATAAGATCTAAGATATGAACTAAGAAATATGCTAAACTAAGAATACGCTAAGCACTAATAGTATAAAAACAACACGCCGAACAACAGGAGCATGAAAAGTGCTGAAACTGAAAAGGGGTTTGTAGGCTCAATCATCCAAGTAGATAACAACAAAAAAGGTTGTCATCTGGACCACTTTCTTTAAATGAGAAACATTTGGTCTCCCATCCGGAAAACTTTGTCAGTCTGCAGCCTGCCAACCAGGTCTGTCCCATAGATCTGGGACAGATCTGGGGCCTGGGTTCTGGGACCAACCAGATCTGTCCTTTTTTGTTGTTTTCTACCTGGATGATTGAGCTTACAAACCTTTTTTCCGAACCATTTTGGCCTTGGTTGTCCTCAGGCTGTTCTGTGAGTAGCAAGTCGGCCATCTGGCCTAAAACATTGATTGTTGTAATTGATGATTGATTGTTTTGGATGGGTATGCTCTGTTTGCACCTGTTAAAAGCCTGTTCTTCTGAGATTTCAACTGGAGGTTGGCTTGAAACACAGCAGTGAAGGTTACCTATGGGACAGGTCTGGTTGGCAGACTGATGAAGTCTTCCGGATGGGAGGTGAAGCGTTTCTCAAAGAAACTGGTCCAGATGACATGATTTAACCTTTTATGTTAAACTGAAAAGCATTTGAGACAACATCTTTGTCTATTTTAAGGAAAACACAAAACATGTTTAAACTTCCAGCAATAAGGATTTGAGCCTTTCAGACTCGCATTAGAAATCCCATTTCAGAACATTTAGGAAACTCCTTTAATGTTGTTTGCCAAATAGTTGCCAACAGTTCAGTAAGATCCATGCTTTATTAGTTGTGGCAAAGTAACATTTAGGATGAGAGTTTGCTAACTTCAACACATCGATCTATCCATCGATTTTCTCTCCCTGTTTTTTCATTTTCGGGTCACTGTGGAGTCAGTGTTTCTCCAGCAGTCAGTGTGCAAGAGGCAGGGTATAACAGTGACTGGTCACAAGTCCATCACTTTGCCACAAAGAGACCATGGGCGTAGCCAGAATTTTATGAGGGGCGGTTTGTTTAAAATAAATGTGGACCTTGTCAGATAGACATGCCTCAATAGCTCAGTGGAAACAGCTTTGGGTTGACGTTCCAAACCTTATGGGGATCAATTCCCACATGGTACAACGTTTTTTTAAAATTTTTTTATTCATTCCAGATTTAAAAAAACACAAGAAAACTATTTACAAAACAACAAGAAATAAAACAATACATGAAATGAAAGGAAGCAGAAGAAGAAAATAATCTTATTATATCTGCCCCTTCTCAAACTATTTTTTTTTCAAACACTCGATTCAAACAACTAATTTTACGTTTGTCTTTTATTGGATAAAAAAAAGGAGTTAATATGCCTGTTAACACATTCTACTTTTTTATCCAATAAAAGAGTGTTTGAAAAAAAATGTTTGAGAAGGGGCAGATATAATAAGATTATTTTCTTCTTCTGCTTCCTTTCATTTCATGTATTGTTTTATTTCTTGTTGTTTTGTAAATAGTTTTCTTGTGTTTTTTTAATTTGGAATGAATAAAAAAAATAAAAAAAAGTTGTACCATGTGGGAATTGAACCCATAAGGTTTGGAACGGCAACCCAACGCTGTTTCCACTGAGCTATTGAGGCATGTTGCTTTATCTTGGTCAACTTCTCCTTTAAAGGCAAAGTGGGCGGTTCGTCCGAATCCCCCTTGCCTACGCCCCTGAAGAGACAAACAAGACAAACTACCGTAACATTCACACTCACTCACACCTAGGGATACATTTTACAACTCTGTAAGAGGAAACCGGTGTACCAGAAATTAATCCAAACACATATAGAGGAAATAGATTGGTGTTTGAGTAAGGCTTGATGCCTTCAATTATAAATAAATCAATGACCAGTGGTCAAACCCATCCACCTACCTGCTTCCTGCATTTGTGTTTTGCTCTGTTTTTAGGTAAACAATTTTTATTAATTTACGTTCAGTAAGGTCAGGTCCTTTGGAAATTTGGAAACAACGTGACACTGAAGTCTTGTTTCTCTTTTTGCCCGTGTGTATCCAGCAGTGCAACCCAGGTGACCTCCGTGTCCTGAGGAAGGGAATGACTCTGTACCACTCAGAGTCCCAGCTGTCCTCACTGCCCCAGCGCCAGGAAGCCATGCACATGGTGAGCATTCACACACAAACCTCTCTCGAGCACTCACAATGACACGCAGAGAGGGCGAACCCACTCACACTCAACTGCTTAGACAATAGGTCATCACCCTCGCTCTGCTGTAACAGATGTGGTTAAATGTTGGGGGCAGGATTTAATTTCATACACTTCTAATTGTAGGGAGGACGTCACTGGTGCCTCCATGGTGAAATCAAGTCATGTTGGCTTTGATTCACTTCAGACTCTTCAATTACACCTCTGCAAGCAACCCTCCTGTCTTCATGGCAGGAAGGGAACAAAATCACTCAGGAACGAAGAAAATAAAGGCGGATGAGAAAAATTAGAAAAGAAACAAAGAGGCAACAAAAGCAAGTTTTAAACATCAGAATCATTCATTCATTCATTCAACCTTTATTTAGTCAGGTAAATCTTTTGAACCTCATGGGCTCATTTACGAAAGCGACCTGCTAAAACTAAAGAACAATGAACAGCAGTGGTAGAATTTCCTTAAACAATAAACAATAAACAAACAAACAATAAACAATAGAAAACAAAAGAGAGAAAAAAAGAAAGTTTTTTTTTTTTTAACAAAGTATCAAAAAACTAGCAAAACATTATAAGGTAGACGTATAAAATCAAAGACAGGAACAAATCTGCATTGGTTTTTGCCAGGATTCCAACAGATTCTGAAAACCATTTAGAGAAGTCAAGGTCGAGAGCTTCAGATCTTTTTGTAAGATATTCCATGAAGCAGGAGCGGAGTAGGAGAAGGCCCTTTTTCCAAGTTCAGTCCTCACTGACGGAACACTGCAGGTAATCATGTCCTGAGAGCGCACACTGTAGCTGCACTCACGCAAAGACATGTAGGAGGAGATGTATGAGGGCAGCAGACCAAGAAGTGATTTAAAGATGAAAATGTACCAGTGGAAGAGTCTGCGTGAGGTTAATGATGTCCAGTTAACCAGTGAATACAGGGTGCAGTGGTGGGTACGATAATCACAACCAGTTATGAATCTTAGTGCACCATGATAGACAACATCCAACATCCGCAGGGTGCTTGTAGGAGCATTCATGTAGAGAATGTCACCGTAATCAATGGAGGGAAGGAAAGTCACAGACACAAGGCGTTTCCTGACATTCAGTGATAGACATGATCTGTTTCTGAAAAAGAAACCCAGTTTAACTTTCAGTTTCTTCACTAGGTTTTCCACGTGGAGTTTAAAAGAGAGATGTGAATCAATCAGGATACCCAGATATTTATAGGAATCAACAAACTCAATAGAGACACCATTTGAAGATAAAATCAGAGGAGGATCTGCTGGAACCGCCTTCCTATTTGAAAAAAACATCCCTTTTGTTTTATCAGCATTTAGGACAAGTTTGAGACGGAACAAATCTGACTGGATGATGTCAAAAGCAGATTGCAGTAACTGGAAAGCCTTAGCAACTGTTTTAGCTCGGCAGTAAACAACTGTATCATCAGCATAGAAATGTAAGGATGCATCAGGGATGCAGTGACCTACATTAGCTATGTAGATTGTAAAGAGAGTGGGTCCTAAAACTGAGCCTTGTGGTACACCATTTTTAACTGTTAAATAGCTGGAAGAAGTACCGTTATGTTGAACACATTGCCTCCGATTGGAAAGATAGTTAGAAAACCAACCGATGGTGTGATCAGAGAAACCGATTTCTGAGAGCTTATGACACAGGATGTTATGATCCACAGTGTCAAAAGCTTTAGACAGGTCTAAGAAAAGTGCAGCACAATAGTCCTTAGCATCCAATGCTTCAACAACATCATTCAGAACCTTCAGAGAAGCAGTTGTTGTGCTGTGTTTTTTCCTGAAACCAGATTGATGAAGAGGTAAGATGTTAAATGAGTCCAGATAATTTTTGATCTGGGAGTTTATCAGTTTTTCTAGTACCTTGGCTAAGATGCAGAGTTTAGAGATCGGTCGATAATTGTTCAGTGAGGTGGGGTCACCTCCCTTCAGCAAAGGAAGAACAAATGCTGTTTTCCAAGCATCCGGAATGGTGTTTTGGCTTATGGACAGATTAAAGATGTGGGTCACAGGGACTGTGATGATATGAGCAGCCAGCCTTAAGAAATAAGGTGGAAGTTCATCTGGACCTGCAGATTTTTTTGGATCAAGATCATTTAACAGTTTATTTACCTCACTGACTGAGAACGGAGAAAAAGAGAAGGTGTGATTAACAGATGGTTGACTTGTAGGAGGGATTTGATTTGTAGAAGTTTGATTATTAGATAAAGTGGCTGATTTTCCGTTTGTAACTGTGTCAAATAATGAACTAGAAGCAACAAAATGTTTATTGAAACAGTTCAGGATCTCGTGCTTATTTGACACAGGAACAGAGTCAACAAGAAATTGTGATGGGAGGTCAGATGATTGGGGGGTGCCTGAGAGAGATTTAATGGTTTTCCAGAATTTTTTTGGATCATTTAGATTTTTGGAGGTCTGAGATAAGAAGTAGTTACGTTTTGCGGCTTTGATGGCAGTTGTGCATTTATTCCTTAGCTGCCGAAATTTCAACCAATCAGTGTCTGAGTGTGATTTTCTTGCTGCGGCCCAAAGATGATCTCTCCAGTGTAGGAGATCAGCTAGTTCAGGAGTAAACCAGGGGCTGTCACGGCCCTTTATCCTGAACTGCCGGAAAGGTGCGTGTTTGTTTACAAAGAGAATGAAACTATTATGAAAATAGTTCCAAGCGGTGTTCACGTCATTGATTTGTAGGATATGTTGCCAATCAAAGTGGGATAGATCCCAAAGGAATGACTGTTCACAGAAACGTTTCAAATCCCTTTTTTGAATTATTCTGGGCTTAGCAGGTGGAAGTTTAGTAGATCTAAGAGCTGCTATTACGGAATGATCACTCAAAACGTTAGCAAATACACCTATACCAGGAAATTTGTGAGGAGCATTTGTGAAAAACAGATCTAAGGTAGAAGATTTTTCAGGACATTTTATGTTTGGTCTGGTGGGAGAATCGATAAGTTGTGTTAGATTGAGAGATAGGCAACATTCCTTGAATTTATCACAGAGGGGGGTCGACTCATTCCAATCAATGTTGAAATCTCCAGCCATAACAATCTCATTGTGTTTTAAATTTCCTATGAATTCAGTCAGGGAAGCCAGAGCTTCAGGTGTTGCGGAGGGGGGACGATAACATCCAACAACAGTTAAGGGCTGACCTCCTTTCAAAGTGATGTTCACAGCTAAAGCCTCAAACTGGTTTGCGATTGTTTTTTTAGATGCAATCCTGGCAGCCAAAGAATCTCTGATGTAAATAGCGACTCCACCTCCCCTTGTATTACGATCACAACGATAGATCTTAAATTCATTGATTGCCAGGTCATTTTTCGAAACAGATTTTTTGAGCCAAGTTTCAGAGATAACGATCACATCTGCCCCAGAAGAAGTGATTAGGATTTTCAATTCATCAAGTTTTT